>CAWVNZ010002785.1:5000-7500 GCA_963930735.1 Dioctria linearis | reverse complement strand
TCAACTCTGTTACGAAGAAGGATGCCTATCCGCTACCGCAGATAGACGCACTTCTGAGTCGACTTCCTCCGGCAAACTACATTACGAGCCTGGACCTGAAAGACGCATTCTGGCAGATCCCACTAAACGCTGATTCCAGAGAGAAGACCGCTTTTACAGTACCTGCTCATCCTCTCTATCAGTACACAGTGATGCCATTCGGCCTATGCAACGCTCCACAAACGATGTGCCGCCTCATGGATAAAGTCATTCCTTTTGATCTTCGTGAGAACGTTCTCGTCTTTCTAGACGATTTATTAATTCTGTCGTCAGACTTTGACTCGCATCGCACGTTACTATCCCGTGTAGCGGATTGTTTGAGGAAAGCTGGCCTCACTATCAACGTCGAAAAGAGCAAGTTTTGCATCAAGGAGACCAAATACTTGGGTTTCATAGTCGGGAAAGGAGGAATTAGGACTGACCCAGACAAGATCTCAGCTATAGTTGACTATCCGTCACCTAAAACTGTTCGGCAAGCCCGACTCCTACTAGGTATGGCGGGATGGTATAGACGGTTCATCCCGAACTATGCTGACTTGACTGCCTCCATTACAGACACCTTGAAAAACCCCAGTCAGTTCAAGTGGACACCCGAAGCCCAGACGTCTCTGGAGATGCTAAAACAAAAACTTACCTCTCCTCCGTTGTTAGTGAGTCCAGACTTCACCAAACCATTCGTTATACAGTGCGATGCGAGCCAACAAGGTATTGGTGGGGTGCAGATTCAGCTAGATGACGATGGCCACGAGAAGCCAATAGCCTACGCCTCAAAAAAGTTGAACTCAGCACAACGAAATTACACCGTCACAGAGCAAGAAGGCTTAGCTGCAATCTTGAGCGTACAGAAGCTCCGGCCCTTCATAGAACTCATGCCGTTCAAGATAGTGACGGATCAGGCTAGGTTGAAATGGCTGTTGTCTCAAAAGGACCTCAGCGGTAGACTTGCTCGGTAGAGTTTGAAGCTTCAGGGTTTCGACTTCACTATTGAGCATCGAAACGGAAGCCTGAACGTCGTCCTTAATCCGCTGTCACGCATCCGTTGTGACAGCCTGTCCACCAACGAAGATCCTCACCCGGAAGTTGACCTTAGTTCGCAATATTTCAACTCGTTGAAATATGAGGAACTGAGGCATAAGGTTAAAAGGACTTCTGGTAAACTACCAGATCTTTGCGTCATGGCTGGCTTCGTTTACATTCGGACTGTTCCGAGAACAGGCGATCCGATTCAGGAAGAAAAAGCTTGGAAGCTTTGGATTCCACGAAGGCTTGTCACCGACGTCATTTCGAGCGCTCATGATCCGCCACTAGCTTCACACGGAGGTATAGGAAAAACACTGGAACGCCTGCGAAGACATCTGTACTGGCCACGAATGACGTGTGTAAAGAAACCAAGGCCCATTATACTATTATTAGACCACCTATGGGAGTTCAGTCTGTGACAGAAAGACCATGGCAAAAACTGTACATCGACTTTCTAGGTTCATATCCCAAATCAGTGAAAGGAAATGTCTGCATATTAATAATTCTTGACCACTTTTCTAAGTTTCCGATTCTCAAACCTATGAGAAAGGCATCTACTCTCAATGTGTGTCAGTTCATCGAGACTGAGGTCTTTCACGTATTCGGAGTTCCGGAATCGATAGTCTCTGACAATGGAGTCCAGTTTTGCTCAGCTCAGTTCGCCAGATTACTGAGCAAGTATGGGGTGAAACACTTTGGAACGGCAGATTACTCGCCGCAAGCAAACGCCTCAGAGCGAGTGAACAGGTCTCTATTGTCAGGGATTATTAGAACATACATCCAGAAGGAACATACCAAGTGGAATTAGAAGTTAAGCCATATATCTAGCTCCCTTAGGAGCTCTTTCCACCAAGCAATTCGGTTCGATGGCTCATAGAGAATAGACGGGTTACTTTTCCTCGCTCGTAAAAGAGAAATTTATACATTTTATACATTTTCCACATAAAGGTTAAATCTAGGACATTGATATCGGTCTATTTATAAGTGGCATATTGTGCTTGAAGTGGAATTTAAGTTGCTGTTACTAAATATCACTCATGAATACATACATAAATACTTAAAAAACGACACCACAACAAGTGCGGTCTACTCGCCAAACGGTGAAACCATCACAGCCTGTAGTTTCGGGCAATAATATATCACCGATTATTTCAAAAGAACTGACAACGTCGAGCGATTTGGGTGAACTCATTAACGAAGCTCAGGTATGTTTTAAATGTGAAATAAGCCTGATTAAGACACTGATTGATAACCGTCTACAAGAGATAGAAGAACGTATAAATGTAAAGCTGGAGCAAATCGCAGTTAACTAGCAGAAAGCAGATTAATACATATTGAGAACACTCTGAAAAAATTGCAAGCCATAATGAAGAACTGGAGGCAAGATATCGATCAACTGATGCTGTGTTGAGTGGAATACCGGTAGCATCAGTAGATATAC
>CAWVNZ010002784.1:0-73602 GCA_963930735.1 Dioctria linearis | reverse complement strand
TTCAAAAAATTATTTTTTACTGTCGCAAATTTTAATTGCGCCAGGGATTGCCTTTTCTATAGTAAATTTTTCAAAAAATAATTTTCTACTGTCGCAAATTTTAAGCACGCCAGGGATTGCCTTTTCTGCAGTAAATTTTTCAAAAAATAATTTTTTACTGTCGCAAATTTTAATTACGCCAGGGATTGCCATTTCTATAGTAAAATTTTCAAAAAATAATTTTTTACTGTCGCAAATTTTAATTGCGCTATGGATTGCCTTTTCTATAGTAAATTTTTCAAAAAATAATTTTTTACTGTCGCCAATTTTAATTACGCCAGGGATTGCCTTTTCTATAGTAAATTTTGCAAAAAAAATTATTTGTTACTGTCGCAAATTTTAATTGCGCCAGGTATTGCCTTTTCTACAGTAAATTTTTCAAAAAATAATTTTCTACTGTCGCAAATTTTAATTGCGCCAGGGATTGCCTTTTCTACAGTAATTTTTTCAAAAAATAACTTTTTACTGTCGCAAATTTTAACTGCGCCAGGGATTGCCTTTTCTATAGTAAATTTTTCAAAAAATAATTTTCTACTGTCGCAAATTTTAAATATGCCAGGGATTGCCTTTTCTACAGTAAATTTTTCAAAAAATAATTTTTTACTGTCGCAAATTTTAATTACGCCAGGGATTGCCATTTCTATAGTAAAATTTTCAAAAAATAATTTTTTACTGTCGCAAATTTTAACTGCGCTATGGATTGCCTTTTCTATAGTAAATTTTTCAAAAAATAATTTTTTACTGTCGCCAATTTTAATTACGCCAGGGATTGCCTTTTCTATAGTAAATTTTTCAAAAAATAATTTTTTACTGTCGAAAATTTTAATTGCGCCAGGGATTGCCATTTCTATAGTAAAATTTTCAAAAAATGATTTTTTTACTGTCGCAAATTTTAATTGCGCTATGTATTGCCTTTTCTATAGTAAATTTTTCAAAAAATAATTTTTTACTGTCGCCAATTTTAATTACGCCAGGGATTGCCTTTTCTATAGTAAATTTTGCAAAAAAATAATTTTTTACTGTCGCAAATTTTAATTGCGCCAGGTATTGCCTTTTCTACAGTAAATTTTTCAAAAAATAATTTTCTACTGTCGCAAATTTTAATTGCGCCAGGGATTGCCTTTTCTACAGTAATTTTTTCAAAAAATAATTTTTTACAGTCGCAAATTTTAATTGCGCCAGGGATTGCCTTTTCTATAGTAAATTTTTCAAAAATTAATTTTTTACTGTCGCAAATTTTAAATACGCCAGGGATTGCCTTTTTTATGGTAAATTTTTCACAAATTAATTTTTTACTGTCGCAAATTTTAATTACGCCAGGGATTGCATTTTCTATAGTAAATTTTTCAAAAAATTAATTTTTTACTGTCACAAGTTTTAATTGCGCCAGGGATTGCCTTTTCTATAGTAAATTTTTCAAAAAATAATTTTATACTGTCGCAAATTTTAATTGCGCCAGGGATTGCCTTTTCTATAGTAAATTATTCAAAAAATAATTTTTTACTGTCGCAAATTTTAATTACGCCAGGGATTGCATTTTCTATAGTAAATTATTCACAAATTAATTTTTCACTGTCGCAAATTTTAAATATGCCAGGGATTGCCTTTTCTACAGTAAATTTTTCAAAAACTAATTTTTTACTGTCGCAAATTTTAATTGCGCCAGGGATTGCCTTTTCTATATTAAATTGTTCAAAAAATAATTTTTTACTGTCGCAAATTTTAATTACGCCAGGGATTGCCTTTTCTATAGTAAATTTTTCAAAAAATAATTTTTTACTGTCGCAAATTTTAAATACGCCAGGGATTGCCTTTTCTATAGTAAATTTTTCACAAATTAATTTTTTACTGTCGCAAATTTTAAATGCGCCAGGGATTGCCTTTTCTACAGTAAATTTTTCAAAAAATAATTTTTTACTGTCTCAAATTTTAATTACGCCAGGGATAACCTTTTCTACAGTAAATTTTTCAAAAAATTATTTTATACTGTCGCAAATTTTAATTGCGCCAGGGATTGCCTTTTCTATAGTAAATTATTCAAAAAATAATTTTTTACTGTCGCAAATTTTAATTACGCCAGGGATTGCCTTTTCTATAGTAAATATTTCAAAAATTAATTTTTTACTGTCGCAAATTTTAATTACGCCAGGGATTGCCTTATCTATAGTAAAGTAAATTTGTCAAAAACTAATTTTTTACTGTCGCAAATTTTAAATCCGCTAGGGATTGCCTTTTCTATAGTAAAATTTTCAAAAAAGAATTTTTTACTGTCGCAAATTTTAATTGCGCCAGGGATTGCCTTTTCTATAGTAAATTTTTCAAAAAATAATTTTTTACTGTCGCAAATTTTAATTGCGCCAGGGATTGCCTTTTCTGTAGTAAATTATTCAAAAAATAATTTTTTACTGTCGCAAATTTTAATTACGCCAGGGATTGCCTTTTCTATAGTAAATTTTTCAAAAAATAATTTTTTACTGTCGCAAATTTGAATTGCGCCAGGGATTGCCATTTCTATAGTAAAATTTTCAAAAAATGATTTTTTTACTGTCGCAAATTTTAATTGCGCTATGTATTGCCTTTTCTATAGTAAATTTTTCAAAAAATAATTTTTTACTGTCGCCAATTTTAACTACGCCAGGGATTGCCTTTTCTATAGTAAATTTTGCAAAAAAATAATTTTTTACTGTCGCAAATTTTAATTGCGCCAGGTATTGCCTTTTCTACAGTAAATTTTTCAAAAAATAATTTTCTACTGTCGCAAATTTTAATTGCGCCAGGGATAGCCTTTTCTACAGTAATTTTTTCAAAAAATAATTTTTTACTGTCTCAAATTTTAACTGCGCCAGGGATTGCCTTTTCTATAGTAAATTTTTCAAAAAATAATTTTCTACTGTCGCAAATTTTAAATACGCCAGGGATTGCCTTTTCTACAGTAAATTTTTCAAAAAATAATTTTTTACTGTCGCAAATTTTAATTACGCCAGGGATTGCCTTTTCTATAGTAAATTTTTCAAAAAATAATTTTTTACTGTAGCAAATTCTAAATCCGCCAGGAATTGCCTTTTCTATAGCAAATTTTTCAAAAAATAATTTTTTACTGTCGCAAATTTTAATTGCGCCAGGGATTGCCTTTTCTATAGTAAATTATTCACAAATTAATTGTTTACTGTCGCAAATTTTAAATATGCCAGGGATTGCCTTTTCTACAGTAAATTTTTCAAAAACTAATTTTTTACTGTCGCAAGTTTTAATTGCGCCAGGGTTGCCTTTTCTACAGTAAATTTTTCAAAAAATAATTTTTTACTGTCGCAAATTTTAATTGCGCCAGGGATTGCCTTTTCTACAGTAAATTTTTCAAAAAATAATTTTTTACTGTCGCAAATTTTAACTGCGCCAGGGATTGCCTTTTCTATAGTAAATTATTCAAAAAATAATTGTATACTGTCGCAAATTTTAAATACGCCAGAGATTGCCTCTTCTATAGTAAATTATTCAAAAAATAACTTTTTACTGTCGCAAATTTTAAATCCGCCAGGGATTGCCTTTTCTATAGTAAATTATACACAAATTAATTTTTTACTGTCGCAAATTTTAAATATGCCATGGATTGCCTTTTCTACAGTAAATTTTTCAAAAACTAATTTTTTACTGTCGCAAATTTTAATTGCGCCAGGGATTGCCTTTTCTATAGTAAATTATTCAAAAAATTATTTTTTACTGTCGCAAATTTTAATTGCGCCAGGGATTGCCTTT
Source organism: Dioctria linearis (assembly GCA_963930735.1). Lineage (NCBI taxonomy): Eukaryota > Metazoa > Arthropoda > Insecta > Diptera > Asilidae > Dioctria > Dioctria linearis. The sequence continues at coordinate 69,810 of CAWVNZ010002784.1, read as the reverse complement.
TCTATAGTAAATTTTTCAAAAAATAATTTTCTACTGTCGCAAATTTTAAGCACGCCAGGGATTGCCTTTTCTGCAGTAAATTTTTCAAAAAATAATTTTTTACTGTCGCAAATTTTTATTACGCCAGGGATTGCCATTTCTATAGTAAAATTTTCAAAAAATAATTTTTTACTGTCGCAAATTTTAATTGCGCTATGGATTGCCTTTTCTATAGTAAATTTTTCAAAAAATAATTTTTTACTGTCGCCAATTTTAATTACGCCAGGGATTGCCTTTTCTATAGTAAATTTTGCAAAAAAAATTATTTGTTACTGTCGCAAATTTTAATTGCGCCAGGTATTGCCTTTTCTACAGTAAATTTTTCAAAAAATAATTTTCTACTGTCGCAAATTTTAATTGCGCCAGGGATTGCCTTTTCTACAGTAATTTTTTCAAAAAATAACTTTTTACTGTCGCAAATTTTAACTGCGCCAGGGATTGCCTTTTCTATAGTAAATTTTTCAAAAAATAATTTTCTACTGTCGCAAATTTTAAATATGCCAGGGATTGCCTTTTCTACAGTAAATTTTTCAAAAAATAATTTTTTACTGTCGCAAATTTTAATTACGCCAGGGATTGCCATTTCTATAGTAAAATTTTCAAAAAATAATTTTTTACTGTCGCAAATTTTAATTGCGCTATGGATTGCCTTTTCTATAGTAAATTTTTCAAAAAATAATTTTTTACTGTCGCCAATTTTAATTACGCCAGGGATTGCCTTTTCTATAGTAAATTTTTCAAAAAATAATTTTTTACTGTCGAAAATTTTAATTGCGCCAGGGATTGCCATTTCTATAGTAAAATTTTCAAAAAATGATTTTTTTACTGTCGCAAATTTTAATTGCGCTATGTATTGCCTTTTCTATAGTAAATTTTTCAAAAAATAATTTTTTACTGTCGCCAATTTTAATTACGCCAGGGATTGCCTTTTCTATAGTAAATTTTGCAAAAAAATAATTTTTTACTGTCGCAAATTTTAATTGCGCCAGGTATTGCCTTTTCTACAGTAAATTTTTCAAAAAATAATTTTCTACTGTCGCAAATTTTAATTGCGCCAGGGATTGCCTTTTCTACAGTAATTTTTTCAAAAAATAATTTTTTACAGTCGCAAATTTTAATTGCGCCAGGGATTGCCTTTTCTATAGTAAATTTTTCAAAAATTAATTTTTTACTGTCGCAAATTTTAAATACGCCAGGGATTGCCTTTTTTATGGTAAATTTTTCACAAATTAATTTTTTACTGTCGCAAATTTTAATTACGCCAGGGATTGCATTTTCTATAGTAAATTTTTCAAAAAATTAATTTTTTACTGTCACAAGTTTTAATTGCGCCAGGGATTGCCTTTTCTATAGTAAATTTTTCAAAAAATAATTTTATACTGTCGCAAATTTTAATTGCGCCAGGGATTGCCTTTTCTATAGTAAATTATTCAAAAAATAATTTTTTACTGTCGCAAATTTTAATTACGCCAGGGATTGCATTTTCTATAGTAAATTATTCACAAATTAATTTTTCACTGTCGCAAATTTTAAATATGCCAGGGATTGCCTTTTCTACAGTAAATTTTTCAAAAACTAATTTTTTACTGTCGCAAATTTTAATTGCGCCAGGGATTGCCTTTTCTATATTAAATTGTTCAAAAAATAATTTTTTACTGTCGCAAATTTTAATTACGCCAGGGATTGCCTTTTCTATAGTAAATCTTTCAAAAAATAATTTTTTACTGTCGCAAATTTTAAATACGCCAGGGATTGCCTTTTCTATAGTAAATTTTTCACAAATTAATTTTTTACTGTCGCAAATTTTAAATACGCCAGGGATTGCCTTTTCTACAGTAAATTTTTCAAAAAATAATTTTTTACTGTCTCAAATTTTAATTACGCCAGGGATAACCTTTTCTATAGTAAATTTTTCAAAAATTAATTTTTTATTTTCGTAAGTTTTAATTGCGCCAGGAATTGCCTTTTCTATAGTAAATTTTTCAAAAAATTATTTTATACTGTCGCAAATTTTAATTGCGCCAGGGATTGCCTTTTCTATAGTAAATTATTCAAAAAATAATTTTTTACTGTCGCAAATTTTAATTACGCCAGGGATTGCCTTTTCTATAGTAAATATTTCAAAAATTAATTTTTTACTGTCGCAAATTTTAATTACGCCAAGGATTGCCTTATCTATAGTAAAGTAAATTTTTCAAAAACTAATTTTTTACTGTCGCAAATTTTAAATCCGCCAGGGATTGCCTTTTATATAGTAAAATTTTCAAAAAAGAATTTTTTACTGTCGCAAATTTTAATTGCGCCAGGGATTGCCTTTTCTATAGTAAATTTTTCAAAAAATAATTTTTTACTGTCGCAAATTTTAATTGCGCCAGGGATTGCCTTTTCTGTAGTAAATTATTCAAAAAATAATTTTTTACTGTTGCAAATTTTAATTACGCCAGGGATTGCCTTTTCTATAGTAAATTTTTCAAAAAATAATTTTTTACTGTCGCAAATTTTAATTGCGCCAGGGATTGCCATTTCTACAGTAAAATTTTCAAAAAATGATTTTTTTACTGTCGCAAATTTTAATTGCGCTATGTATTGCCTTTTCTATAGTAAATTATTCAAAAAATTATTTTTTACTGTCGCAAATTTTAATTGCGCCAGGGATTGCCTTTTCTATAGTAAATTTTTCAAAAAATAATTTTCTACTGTCGCAAATTTTAAATACGCCAGGGATTGCCTTTTCTGCAGTAAATTTTTCAAAAAATAATTTTTTACTGTCGCAAATTTTAATTACGCCAGGGATTGCCATTTCTATAGTAAAATTTTCAAAAAATAATTTTTTACTGTCGCAAATTTTAATTGCGCTATGGATTGCCTTTTCTATAGTAAATTTTTCAAAAAATAATTTTTTACTCTCGCCAATTTTAATTACGCCAGGAATTGCCTTTTCTATAGTAAATTTTGCAAAAAAATAATTTGTTACTGTCGCAAATTTTAATTGCGCCAGGTATTGCCTTTTCTACAGTAAATTTTTCAAAAAATAATTTTCTACTGTCGCAAATTTTAATTGCGCCAGGGATTGCCTTTTCTACAGTAATTTTTTCAAAAAATAACTTTTTACTGTCGCAAATTTTAACTGCGCCAGGGATTGCCTTTTCTATAGTAAATTTTTCAAAAAATAATTTTCTACTGTCGCAAATTTTAAATACGCCAGGGATTGCCTTTTCTACAGTAAATTTTTCAAAAAATAATTTTTTACTGTCGCAAATTTTAATTACGCCAGGGATTGCCTTTTCTATAGTAAATTTTTCAAAAAATAATTGTTTACTGTCGCAAATTTTAAATATGCCAGGGATTGCCTTTTCTACAGTAAATTTTTCAAAAACTAATTTTTTACTGTCGCAAGTTTTAATTGCGCCAGGGTTGCCTTTTCTACAGTAAATTTTTCAAAAAATAATTTTTTACTGTCGCAAATTTTAATTGCGCCAGGGATTGCCTTTTCTACAGTAAATTTTTCAAAAAATAATTTTTTACTGTCGCAAATTTTAACTGCGCCAGGGATTGCCTTTTCTATAGTAAATTATTCAAAAAATAATTGTATACTGTCGCAAATTTTAAATACGCCAGAGATTGCCTCTTCTATAGTAAATTATTCAAAAAATAACTTTTTACTGTCGCAAATTTTAAATCCGCCAGGGATTGCCTTTTCTATAGTAAATTATACACAAATTAATTTTTTACTGTCGCAAATTTTAAATATGCCATGGATTGCCTTTTCTACAGTAAATTTTTCAAAAACTAATTTTTTACTGTCGCAAATTTTAATTGCGCCAGGGATTGCCTTTTCTATAGTAAATTATTCAAAAAATTATTTTTTACTGTCGCAAATTTTAATTGCGCCAGGGATTGCCTTTTCTATAGTAAATTTTTCAAAAAATAATTTTCTACTGTCGCAAATTTTAAATACGCCAGGGATTGCCTTTTCTGCAGTAAATTTTTCAAAAAATAATTTTTTACTGTCGCAAATTTTAATTACGCCAGGGATTGCCATTTCTATAGTAAAATTTTCAAAAAATAATTTTTTACTGTCGCAAATTTTAATTGCGCTATGGATTGCCTTTTCTATAGTAAATTTTTCAAAAAATAATTTTTTACTGTCGCCAATTTTAATTACGCCAGGAATTGCCTTTTCTATAGTAAATTTTGCAAAAAAATAATTTGTTACTGTCGCAAATTTTAATTGCGCCAGGTATTGCCTTTTCTACAGTAAATTTTTCAAAAAATAATTTTCTACTGTCGCAAATTTTAATTGCGCCAGGGATTGCCTTTTCTACAGTAATTTTTTCAAAAAATAACTTTTTACTGTCGCAAATTTTAACTGCGCCAGGGATTGCCTTTTCTATAGTAAATTTTTCAAAAAATAATTTTCTACTGTCGCAAATTTTAAATATGCCAGGGATTGCCTTTTCTACAGTAAATTTTTCAAAAAATAATTTTTTACTGACGCAAATTTTAATTACGCCAGGGATTGCCTTTTCTATAGTAAATTTTTCAAAAAATAATTTTTTACTGTAGCAAATTTTAAATCCGCCAGGGATTGCCTTTTCTATAGTAAATTTTTCAAAAAATAATTTTTTACTGTCGCAAATTTTAATTGCACCAGGGTTTTCCTTTTCTATAGTAAATTATTCACAAATTAATTGTTTACTGTCGCAAATTTTAAATATGCCAGGGATTGCCTTTTCTACAGTAAATTTTTCAAAAACTAATTTTTTACTGTCGCAAGTTTTAATTGCGCCAGGAATTGCCTTTTCTACAGTAAATTTTTCAAAAAATAATTTTTTACTGTCGCAAATTTTAATTGCGCCAGGGATTGCCTTTTCTACAGTAAATTTTTCAAAAAATAATTTTTTACTGTCGCAAATTTTAACTGCGCCAGGGATTGCCTTTTCTATAGTAAATTATTCAAAAAATAATTGTATACTGTCGCAAATTTTAAATACGCCAGAGATTGCCTCTTCTATAGTAAATTATTCAAAAAATAATTTTTTACTGTCGCAAATTTTAAATCCGCCAGGGATTGCCTTTTCTATAGTAAATTATACACAAATTAATTTTTTACTGTCGCAAATTTTAAATATGCCAGGGATTGCCTTTTCTACAGTAAATTTTTCAAAAACTAATTTTTTACTGTCGCAAATTTTAATTGCGCCAGGGATTGCCTTTTCTATAGTAAATTATTCAAAAAATTATTTTTTACTGTCGCAAATTTTAATTACGCCAGGGATTGCCTTTTCTATAGTAAATTTTTCAAAAAATAATTTTTTACTGTCGCAAATTTTAATTGCGCCAGGGATTGCCTTTTCTATTGTAAATTTTTCGAAAAATAATTTTCTACTGTCGCAAATTTTAAATACGCCAGGGATTGCCTTTTCTATAGTAAATTATTCAAAAAATTATTTTTTTCTGTCGCAAATTTTAATTGCGCCAGGGATTGCCTTTTCTATAGTAAATTTTTCAAAAAATAATTTTCTACTGTCGCAAATTTTAAATACGCCAGGGATTGCCTTTTCTGCAGTAAATTTTTCAAAAAATTATTTTTTACTGTCGCAAATTTTAATTACGCCAGGGATTGCCATTTCTATAGTAAAATTTTCAAAAAATAATTTTTTACTGTCGCAAATTTTAATTGCGCTATGGATTGCCTTTTCTATAGTAAATTTTTCAAAAAATAATTTTTTACTGTCGCCAATTTTAATTACGCCAGGAATTGCCTTTTCTATAGTAAATTTTGCAAAAAAATAATTTGTTACTGTCGCAAATTTTAATTGCGCCAGGTATTGCCTTTTCTACAGTAAATTTTTCAAAAAATAATTTTCTACTGTCGCAAATTTTAATTGCGCCAGGGATTGCCTTTTCTACAGTAATTTTTTCAAAAAATAACTTTTTACTGTCGCAAATTTTAACTGCGCCAGGGATTGCCTTTTCTATAGTAAATTTTTCAAAAAATAATTTTCTACTGTCGCAAATTTTAAATACGCCAGGGATTGCCTTTTCTACAGTAAATTTTTCAAAAAATAATTTTTTACTGTCGCAAATTTTAATTACACCAGGGATTGCCTTTTCTATAGTAAATTTTTCAAAAAATAATTGTTTACTGTCGCAAATTTTAAATATGCCAGGGATTGCCTTTTCTACAGTAAATTTTTCAAAAACTAATTTTTTACTGTCGCAAGTTTTAATTGCGCCAGGGTTGCCTTTTCTACAGTAAATTTTTCAAAAAATAATTTTTTACTGTCGCAAATTTTAATTGCGCCAGGGATTGCCTTTTCTACAGTAAATTTTTCAAAAAATAATTTTTTACTGTCGCAAATTTTAACTGCGCCAGGGATTGCCTTTTCTATAGTAAATTATTCAAAAAATAATTTTATACTGTCGCAAATTTTAAATACGCCAGAGATTGCCTCTTCTATAGTAAATTATTCAAAAAATAACTTTTTACTGTCGCAAATTTTAAATCCGCCAGGGATTGCCTTTTCTATAGTAAATTATACACAAATTAATTTTTTACTGTCGCAAATTTTAAATATGCCATGGATTGCCTTTTCTACAGTAAATTTTTCAAAAACTAATTTTTTACTGTCGCAAATTTTAATTGCGCCAGGGATTGCCTTTTCTATAGTAAATTATTCAAAAAATTATTTTTTACTGTCGCAAATTTTAATTGCGCCAGGGATTGCCTTTTCTATAGTAAATTTTTCAAAAAATAATTTTCTACTGTCGCAAATTTTAAATACGCCAGGGATTGCCTTTTCTGCAGTAAATTTTTCAAAAAATAATTTTTTACTGTCGCAAATTTTAATTACGCCAGGGATTGCCATTTCTATAGTAAAATTTTCAAAAAATAATTTTTTACTGTCGCAAATTTTAATTGCGCTATGGATTGCCTTTTCTATAGTAAATTTTTCAAAAAATAATTTTTTACTGTCGCCAATTTTAATTACGCCAGGAATTGCCTTTTCTATAGTAAATTTTGCAAAAAAATAATTTGTTACTGTCGCAAATTTTAATTGCGCCAGGTATTGCCTTTTCTACAGTAAATTTTTCAAAAAATAATTTTCTACTGTCGCAAATTTTAATTGCGCCAGGGATTGCCTTTTCTACAGTAATTTTTTCAAAAAATAACTTTTTACTGTCGCAAATTTTAACTGCGCCAGGGATTGCCTTTTCTATAGTAAATTTTTCAAAAAATAATTTTCTACTGTCGCAAATTTTAAATATGTCAGGGATTGCCTTTTCTACAGTAAATTTTTCAAAAAATAATTTTTTACTGACGCAAATTTTAATTACGCCAGGGATTGCCTTTTCTATAGTAAATTTTTCAAAAAATAATTTTTTACTGTAGCAAATTTTAAATCCGCCAGGGATTGCCTTTTCTATAGTAAATTTTTCAAAAAATAATTTTTTACTGTCGCAAATTTTAATTGCACCAGGGTTTTCCTTTTCTATAGTAAATTATTCACAAATTAATTGTTTACTGTCGCAAATTTTAAATATGCCAGGGATTGCCTTTTCTACAGTAAATTTTTCAAAAACTAATTTTTTACTGTCGCAAGTTTTAATTGCGCCAGGGATTGCCTTTTCTACAGTAAATTTTTCAAAAAATAATTTTTTACTGTCGCAAATTTTAATTGCGCCAGGGATTGCCTTTTCTACAGTAAATTTTTCAAAAAATAATTTTTTACTGTCGCAAATTTTAACTGGGCCAGGGATTGCCTTTTCTATAGTAAATTATTCAAAAAATAATTGTATACTGTCGCAAATTTTAAATACGCCAGAGATTGCCTCTTCTATAGTAAATTATTCAAAAAATAATTTTTTACTGTCGCAAATTTTAAATCCGCCAGGGATTGCCTTTTCTATAGTAAATTATACACAAATTAATTTTTTACTGTCGCAAATTTTAAATATGCCAGGGATTGCCTTTTCTACAGTAAATTTTTCAAAAACTAATTTTTTACTGTCGCAAATTTTAATTGCGCCAGGGATTGCCTTTTCTATAGTAAATTATTCAAAAAATTATTTTTTACTGTCGCAAATTTTAATTACGCCAGGGATTGCCTTTTCTATAGTAAATTTTTCAAAAAATAATTTTTTACTGTCGCAAATTTTAATTGCGCCAGGGATTGCCTTTTCTATTGTAAATTTTTCGAAAAATAATTTTTTGCTGTCGCAAATTTTAATTGCGCTTGGGATTGCCTTTTCTATAGTAAATTTTTCAAAAAATGATTTTTTACTGTCGCCAATTTTAATTACGCCAGGGATTGCCTTTTCTATAGTAAATTTTGCAAAAAAAAAAAAATTTACTGTCGCAAATTTTAATTGCGCCAGGTATTGCCTTTTCTACAGTAAATTTTTCAAAAAATAATTTTCTACTGTCGCAAATTTTAATTGCGACAGGGATTGCCTTTTCTATAGTAAATTTTTCAAAAATTAATTTTTTACTGTCGCAAATTTTAAATACGCCAGGGATTGCCTTTTCTATAGTAAATTTTTCACAAATTAATTTTTTACTGTCGCAAATTTTAAATACGCCAGGGATTGCCTTTTCTACAGTAAATTTTTCAAAAAATAATTTTTTACTATCGCAAATTTTAATAACGCCAGGGATTTCCTTTTCTATAGTAAATTTTTCAAAAAATTAATTTTTTACTGTCGCAAGTCTTAATTGCGCCCGGGATTGCCTTTTCTATAGTAAATTTTTCAAAAAATAATTTTATACTGTCGCAAATTTTAAATACGCCAGGGATTGCCTCTTCTATAGTAAATTATTCAAAAAATAGTTTTTTACTGTCGCAAATTTTAATTGCTCCAGGGATTGCCTTTTCTATAGTAAATTATTCAAAAAATAATTTTTTACTGTCGCAAATTTTAATTGCGCTAGGGATTGCCTTTTCTATAGTAAATTTTTCAAAAACTAATTCTTTACTGTCGCAAATTTTAAATCCGCCAGGGATTGCCTTTTCTATAGTAAATATTTCAAAAAATAATTTTTTACTGTCGCAAATTTTAATTGCGCCAGTGATTGCCTTTTCTATAGTAAATTATTCAAAAAATAATTTTATACTGTCGCAAATTTTAAATACGCCAGGGATTGCCTCTTCTATAGTAAATTTTTCAAAAAATAATTTTTTACTGTCGCAAATTTTAAATCCGCCAGGGATTGCCTTTTCTATAGTAAATTATTCACAACTTAATTTTTTACTGTCGCAAATTTTAAATATTGCAGGGATTGCCTTTTCTACAGTAAATTTTTCAAAAAATAATTTTTTACTGTCGCAAATTTTAAATACGCCAGGGATTGCCTTTTCTATAGTAAATTTTTCACAAATTAATTTTTTACTGTCGCAAATTTTAAATACGCCAGGGATTGCCTTTTCTACAGTAAATTTTTCAAAAAATAATTTTTTACTGTCTCAAATTTTAATTACGCCAGGGATTGCCTTTTCAATAGTAAATTTTTCAAAAATTATTTTTTACTGTCGCAAGTTTTAATTGCGCCAGGGATTGCCTTTTCTATAGTAAATTTTTCAAAAAATAATTTTATACTGTCGCAAATTTTAATTGCGCCAGGGATTGCCTTTTCTATAGTAAATTATTCAAAAAATAATTTTTTACTGTCGCAAATTTTAATTACGCCAGGGATTGCTTTTTCTATAGTAAATTTTTCAAAAATTAGTTTTTTACTGTCGCAAATTTTAATTACTCCAGGGATTGCCTTTTCTATAGTAAAGTAAATTTTTCAAAAACTAATTTTTTACTGTCGCAAATTTTAAATCCGCCAGGGATTGCCTTTTCTATAGTAAAATTTTCAAAAAATAATTTTTTACTGTCGCAAAATTTAATTGCGCCAGGGATTGCCTTTTCTATAGTAAATTTTTCAAAAAATAATTTTTTACTGTCGCAAATTTTAAATACGCCAGGGATTGCCTTTTCTATAGTAAGTTTTTCACAAATTAATTTTTTACTGTCGCAAATTTTAAATACGCCAGGGATTGCCTTTTCTACAGTAAATTTTTCAAAAAATAATTTTTTACTGTCTCAAATTTTAATTACGCCAGGGATTGCCTTTTCTACAGTAAATTTTTCAAAAAATAATTTTCTACTGTCGCAAATTTTAATTGCGCCAGGTATTGCCTTTTGTACAGTAAATTTTTCAAAAAATAATTTTCTACTGTCGCAAATTTTAATTGCGACAGGGATTGCCTTTTTTATAGTAAATTTTTCAAAAATTAATTTTTTACTGTCGCAAATTTTAAATACGCCAGGGATTGCCTTTTCTATAGTAAATTTTTCACAAATTAATTTTTTACTGTCGCAAATTTTAAATACGCCAGGGATTGCCTTTTCTACAGTAAATTTTTCAAAAAAAAATTTTTTACTGTCGCAAATTTTAATAACGCCAGGGATTTCTTTTTCTATAGTAAATTTTTCAAAAAATTAATTTTTTACTGTCGCAAGTTTCAACTGCGCCAGGGATTGCCTTTTCTATAGTAAATTTATCAAAAAATAATTTTATACTGTCGCAAATTTTAATTGCGCCAGGGATTGCCTTTTCTATAGTAAATTATTCAAAAAATAATTTTTTACTGTCGCAAATTTTAATTACGCCAGGGATTGCATTTTCTATAGTAAATTTTTCAAAAATTAATTTTTTACTGTCGCAAATTTTAATTACGCCAGGGATTGCCTTTTCTATAGTAAATTTTTCAAAAACTAATTTTTTACTGTCGCAAATTTTAACTGCGCCAGGGATTGCCTTTTCTATAGTAAATTTTTCAAAAAATAATTTTCTACTGTCGCAAATTTTAAATACGACAGGGATTGCCTTTTCTACAGTAAATTATTCAAAAAATAATTTTATACTGTCGCAAATTTTAAATACGCCAGGGATTGCCTCTTCTATAGTAAATTATTCAAAAAATAATTTTTTACTGTCGCAAATTTTAAATCCTCCAGGGATTGCCTTTTCTATAGTAAATTATTCACAAATTAATTTTTTACTGTCGCAAATTTTAAATATGCCAGGGATTGCCTTTTCTACAGTAAATTTTTCAAAAACTAATTTTTTACTGTCGCAAATTTTAATTGCGCCAGGGATTGCCTTTTCTATAGTAAATTATTCAAAAAATAATTTTTTACTGTGGCAAATTTTAATTACGCCAGGGATTGCCTTTTCTATAGTAAATTATTCACAAATTAATTTTTTACTGTCGCAAATTTTAAATATGCCAGGGATTGCCTTTTCTACAGTAAATTTTTCAAAAACTAATTTTTTACTGTTGAAAATTTTAATTGCGCCAGGGATTGCCTTTTCTATAGTAAATTATTCAAAAAATAATTTTTTACTGTCGCAAATTTTAATTGCGCTAGGGATTGCCTTGTCTATAGTAAATTTTTCAAAAACTAATTTTTTACTGTCGCAAATTTTAAATCCGCCAGGGATTGCCTTTTCTATAGTAAATTTTCCAAAAAATAATTTTTTACTGTCGCAAATTTTAATTGCGCCAGGGATTGCCTTTTCTATAGTAAATTATTCAAAAAATAATGTTATACTGTCGCAAATTTTAAATACGCCAGGGATTGCCTCTTCTATAGTAAATTATTCAAAAAATAAATTTTTTACTGTCGCAAATTTTAAATCCGCCAGGGATTGCCTTTTCTATAGTAAATTATTCACAAATTATTTTTTTACTGTCGCAAATTTTAAATATGCCAGGGATTGCCTTTTCTACAGTAAATTTTTCAAAAAGTAATTTTTAACTGTCGCAAATTTTAATTGCGCCAGGGATTGCCTTTTCTATAGTAAATTATTCAAAAAATAATTTTTTACTGTCGCAAATTTTAATTACGCCAGGGATTGCCTTTTCTATAGTAAATTTTTCAAAAAATAATTTTTTACTGTCGCAAATTTTAAATACGCCAGGGATTGCCTTTTCTATAGTAAATTTTTCACAAATTAATTTTTTACTGTCGCAAATTTTAAATACGCCAGGGATTGCCTTTTCTACAGTAAATTTTTCAAAAAATAATTTTTTACTGTCTCAAATTTTAATTACGCCAGGGATTGCCTTTTCAATAGTAAATTTTTCGAAAATTAATTTTTTACTGTCGCAAGTTTTAATTGCGCCAGGGATTGCCTTTTCTATAGTAAATTTTTCAAAAAATAATTTTATACTGTCGCAAATTTTAATTGCGCCAGGGATTGCCTTTTCTATAGTAAATTAGTCAAAAAATAATTTTTTACTGTCGCAAATTTTAATTACGCCAGGGATTGCTTTTTCTATAGTAAATTTTTCAAAAATTAATTTTTTACTGTCGCAAATTTTAATTACGCCAGGGATTGCCTTTTCTATAGTAAAGTAAATTTTTCAAAAACTAATTTTTTACTGTCGCAAATTTTAAATCCGCCAGGGATTGCCTTTTCTATAGTAAAATTTTCAAAAAATAATTTTTTACTGTCGCAAATTTTAATTGCGCCAGGGATTGCCTTTTCTATAGTAAATTTTTCAAAAAATAATTTTTTACTGTCGCAAATTTTAATTGCGCCAGGAATTGCCTTTTCTATAGTAAATTATTCAAAAAATAATTTTTTACTGTCGCAAATTTTAATTAAGGCAGGGATTGCTTTTTCTATAGTAAATTTGTCAAAAATTAATTTTTTACTGTCGCCAATTTTAATTACGCCAGGGATTGCCTTTTCTATAGTAAATTTTGCAAAAAAATAATTTTTTACTGTCGCAAATTTTAATTGCGCCAGGTATTGCCTTTTCTACAGTAAATTTTTCAAAAAATAATTTTCTACTGTCGCAAATTTTAATTGCGCCAGGGATTGCCTTTTCTATAGTAAATTTTTCAAAAATTAATTTTTTACTGTCGCAAATTATAATAACGCCAGGGATTTCCTTTTCTATATTAAATTTTTCAAAAAATTAATTTTTTACTGTCGCAAGTTTTAATTGCGCCAGGGATTGCCTTTTCTATAGTAAATTTTTCAAAAAATAATTTTATACAGTCGCAAATTTTAAATACGCCAGGGATTGCCTCCTCTATAGTAAATTATTCAAAAAATAATTTTTTACTGTCGCAAATTTTAAATACGCCAGGGATTGCCTTTTCTATAGTAAATTTTTCACAAATTAATTTTTTACTGTCGCAAATTTTAAATAAGCCAGGGATTGTCTTTTCTACAGTAAATTTTTCAAAAAATAATTTTTTACTGTCGCAAATTATAATAACGCCAGGGATTTCCTTTTCTATATTAAATTTTTCAAAAAATTAATTTTTTACTGTCGCAAGTTTTAATTGCGCCAGGGATTGCCTTTTCTATAGTAAATTTTTCAAAAAATAATTTTATACAGTCGCAAATTTTAATTGCGCCAGGGATTGCCTTTTCTATAGTAAATTATTCAAAAAATAATTTTTTACTGTCGCAAATTTTAATTACGCCAGGGATTGCATTTTCTATAGTAAATTTTTCAAAAATTAATTTTTTACTGTCGCAAATTTTAATTACGCCAGGGATTGCCTTTTCTATAGTAAATTTTTCAAAAACTAATTTTTTACTGTCGCAAATTTTAAATCGGCCAGTGATTGCCTTATCTATAGTAAATTTTTCAAAAAATAATTTTTTACTGTCGCAAATTTTAATTGCGCCAGGGATTGCCTTTTCTATAGTAAATTATTCAAAAAATAATTTTATACTGTCGCAAATTTTAAATACGCCAGGGATTGCCTCCTCTATAGTAAATTATTCAAAAAATAATTTTTTACTGTCGCAAATTTTAAATACGCCAGGGATTGCCTTTTCTATAGTAAATTATTCACAAATTAATTTTTTACTGTCGCAAATTTTAATTACGCCAGGGATTGCCTTTTCTATAGTAAATTTTTCAAAAACTAATTTTTTACTGTCGCAAATTTTAAATCGGCCAGGGATTGCCTTATCTATAGTAAATTTTTCAAAAAATAATTTTTTATTGTCGCAAATTTTAATTGCGCCAGGGATTGCTTTTTCTATAGTAAATTTTTCAAAAATTAATTTTTTATTGACGCAAAGTTTAATTACGCCAGGGATTGCCTTTTCTATAGTAAATTTTTCAAAAACTAATTTTTTACTGTCGCAAATTTTAAATCCGCCAGGGATTGCCTTTTCTATAGTAAATTTTTCAAAAAATTATTTTTTACTGTCGAAAATTTTAATTGCTCCAGGGATTGCCTTTTCTATAGTAAATTATTCAAAAAATAATTTTATACTGTCGCAAATTTTAAATACGCCAGGGATTGCCTTTTCTATAGTAAAATTTTCAAAAAATAATTTTTTAATGTCGCAAATTTTAATTGCGCCAGGGATTGCCTTTTCTATAGTAAATTTTTCAAAAAATAATTTTTTACTGTCGCAAATTGTAATTGCGCCAGGGATTGCCTTTTCTATAGTAAATTATTCAAAAAATAATTTTTTACTGTCGCAAATTTTAATTACGCCAGGGATTGCCTATTCTATAGTATATTTTTCAAAAAATAATTTTTTACTGTCGCAAATTTTAATTACGCCAGGGATTGCCTTTTCTATAGTAAATTTTTCAAAAAATAATTTTTTACTGTCGCAAATTTTAATTGCGCTATGGATTGCCTTTTCTATAGTAAATTTTTCAAAAAATGATTTTTTACTGTCGCCAATTTTAATTACGCCAGGGATTGCCTTTTCTATAGTAAATTTTTCAAAAAATAATTTTTTACTGTCGCAAATTTTAAATACGCCAGGGATTGTCTTTTCTATAGGAAATTTTTCACAAATTAATTTTTTACTGTCGCAAATTTTAAATACGCCAGGGATTGCCTTTTCTACACAAAATTTTTCAAAAAATAATTTTTTACTGTCTCAAATTTTAATTACGCCAGGGATTGCCTTTTCTATAGTAAATTTTTCAAAAATTAATTTTTTACTGTCGCAAGTTTTAATTGCGCCAGGGATTGCCTTTTCTATAGTAAATTTTTCAAAAAATAATTTTATGCTGTCGCAAATTTTAATTGCGCCAAGGATTGCCTTTTCTATAGTAAATTATTCAAAAAATAATTTTTTACTGTCGCAAATTTTAATTACGCCAGGGATTGCTTTTTCTATAGTAAATTTTTCAAAAATTAATTTTTTACTGTCGCAAATTTTAATTACGCCAGGGATTGCTTTTTCTATAGTAAATTTTACCAAAAATTAATTTTTTACTCTCGCAAATTTTAATTACGCCAGGGATTGCCTTTTCTATAGTAAAGTAAATTTTTCAAAAAATTATTTTTTACTGTCTCAAATTTTAATTACGCCAGGGATTGCCTTTTCTATAGTAAATTATTCAAAAAATAATTTTTTACTGTCGCAAATTTTAATTACGCCAGGGATTGCTTTTTCTATAGTAAATTTTTCAAAAAATAATTTTTTACTGTCGCAAATTTTAATTGCGCCAGGGATTGCCTTTTCTATAGTAAATTAATCAAAAAATAATTTTTTACTGTCGCAAATTTTAATTACGCCAGGGATTGCCTATTCTATAGTAAATTTTTCAAAAAATAATTTTTTACTGTCGCAAATTTTAATTACGCCAGGGATTGCCTTTTCTATAGTAAATTTTTCAAAAAATAATTTTTTACTGTCGCAAATTTTAATTGCGCTATGGATTGCCTTTTCTATAGTAAATTTTTCAAAAAATGATTTTTTACTGTCGCCAATTTTAATTACGCCAGGGATTGCCTTTTCTATAGTAAATTTTTCAAAAAATAATTTTTTACTCTCGCAAATTTTAAATACGCCAGGGATTGCCTTTTCTATAGTAAAATTTTCAAAAAATAATTTTTTACTGTCGCAAATTTTAATTGCGCCAGGGATTGCCTTTTATATAGTAAATTTTTCAAAAAATAATTTTTTACTGTCTCAAATTTTAATTGCGCCAGGGATTGCCTTTTCTATAGTAAATTATTCAAAAAATAATTTTTTACTGTCGCAAATTTTAATTACGCCAGGGATTGCCTATTCTATAGTAAATTTTTGAAAAAATAATTTTTTACTGTCGCAAATTTTAATTGCGCCAGGGATTGCCTTTTCTATAGTAAATTTTTCAAAAAATAATTTTTTACTGTCGCAAATTTTAATTGCGCTATGGACTGCCTTTTCTATAGTAAATTTTTCAAAAAATGATTTTTTACTGTCGCCAATTTTAATTACGCCAGGGATTGACTTTTCTATAGTAAATTTTGCAAAAAAATAATTTTTTACTGTCGCAAATTTTAATTGCGCCAGGTATTGCCTTTTCTACAGTAAATTTTTCAAAAAATAATTTTCTACTGTCGCAAATTTTAATTGCGCCAGGGATTGCCTTTTCTACAGTAAATTTTTCAAAAAATAATTTTTTACTGTCGCAAATTTTAACTGCGCCAGGGATTGCCTTTTCTATAGTAAATTTTTCAAAAAATAATTTTCTATTGTCGCAAGTTTTGAATACGCCCGGGATTGCCTTTTCTACAGTAAATTTTTCAAAAAATAATTTTTTACTGTGGCAAATTTTAATTACGCCAGGGATTGCCTTTTCTATTGTAAATTTTCCAAAAACTAATTTTTTACTGTATCAAATTTTAAATCCGCCAGGGATTGCCTTTTCTATAGTAAATTTTTCAAAAAATAATTTTTTACTGTCGCAAATTTTAATTGCGCCAGGGATTGCCTTTTCTATAGTAAATTATTCACAAATTAATTTTTTACTGTCGCAAATTTTAAATATGCCAGGGATTGCCTTTTCTACAGTAAATTTTTCAAAAACTAATTTTTTACTGTCGCAAGTTTTAATTACGCCAGGGATTGCCTTTTGTATAGTAAATTATTCAAAAAATAATTGTATACTGTCGCAAATTTTAAATACGCCAGGGATTGCCTCTTCTATAGTAAATTATTCAAAAAATAATTTTTTACTGTCGCAAATTTTAAATCCGCCAGGGATTGCCATTTCTATAGTAAATTATACACAAATTAATTTTTTACTGTCGCAAATTTTAAATATGCCAGGGATTGCCTTTTCTACAGTAAATTTTTCAAAAACTAATTTTTTACTGTCGCAAATTTTAATTGCGCCAGGGATTGCCTTTTCTATAGTAAATTATTCAAAAAATAATTTTTTACTGTCGCAAATTTTAATTACGCCAGGGATTGCCTTTTCTATAGTAAATTTTGCAAAAAAATAATTTTTTACTCTCGCAAATTTTAATTGCGCCAGGTATTGCCTTTTCTACAGTAAATTTTTCAAAAAATAATTTTCTACTGTCGCAAATTTTAATTGCGCCAGGGATTGCCTTTTCAATTGTAAATTTTTCAAAAAATAATTTTTTACTGTCGCAAATTTTAATTGCGCTAGGGATTGCCTTTTCTATAGTAAATTTTTCAAAAAATAATTTTATACTGTCGCAAATTTTAATTGCGCCAGGGATTGCCTTTTCTATAGTAAATTATTCAAAAAATAATTTTTTACTGTCGCAAATTTTATTTACGCCAGGGATTGCTTTTTCTATAGTAAATTTTTCAAAAATTAATTTTTTTCTGTCGCAAATTTTAATTACGCCAGGGATTGCCTTTTCTATAGTAAAGTAAATTTTTCAAAAACTAATTTTTTACTGTCGCAAATTTTAAATACGCCAGGGATTGCCTTTTCTATAGTAAATTTTTCACAAATTAATTTTTTACTGTCGCAAATTTGAAATATTCCAGGGATTGCCTTTTCTACAGTAAATTTTTCAAAAAATAATTTTTTACTGTCTCAAATTTTAATTACGCCAGGGATTGCCTTTTCTATAGTAAATTTTTCAAAAATTAATTTTTTACTGTCGCAAGTTTTAATTGCGCCAGGGATTGCCTTTTCTATAGTAAATTTTTCAAAAAATAATTTTATATTGTCGCAAATTTTAATTGCGCCAAGGATTGCCTTTTCTATAGTAAATTATTCAAAAAATAATTTTTTACTGTCGCAAATTTTAATTACGCCAGGGATTGCTTTTTCTATAGTAAATTTTTCAAAAATTAATTTTTACTGTCGCAAATTTTAATTACGCCAGGGATTGCCTTTTCTATAGTAAAGTAAATTTTTCAAAAACTAATTTTTTACTGTCGCAAATTTTAAATCCGCCAGGGATTGCCTTTTCTATAGTAAAATTTTCAAAAAAATAATTTTTTACTCTCGCAAATTTTAATTGCGCCAGGGATTGCCTTTTATATAGTAAATTTTTCAAAAAATAATTTTTTACTGTCGCAAATTTTAATTGCGCTATGGATTGCCTTTTCTACAGTAAATTTTTCAAAAAATAATTTTTTACTGTCGCAAATTTTAACTGCGCCAGGGATTGCCTTTTCTATAGTAAATTTTTCAAAAATAATTTTCTACTGTCGCAAATTTTGAATACGCCCGGGATTGCCTTTTCTACAGTAAATTTTTCAAAAAATAATTTTTTACTGTCGCAAATTTTAATTGCGCAGGGATTGCCTTTTCTATAGTAAATTATTCAAAAAATAATTTTTTACTGTCGCAAATTTTAATTACGCCAGGGATTGCATTTTCTATAGTAAATTTTTCAAAAAATGATTTTTTACTGTCGCCAATTTTAATTACGCCAGGGATTGCCTTTTCTATGGTAAATTTTGCAAAAAAATAATTTTTTACTGTCGCAAATTTTAATTGCGCCAAGTATTGCCTTTTCTACAGTAAATTTTTCAAAAAATAATTTTCTACTGTCGCAAATTTTAATTGCGCCAGGTATTGCCTTTTCTACAGTAAATTTTTCAAAAAATAATTTTTTACTGTCGCAAATTTTAACTGCGCCAGGGATTGCCTTTTCTATAGTAAATTTTTCAAAAAATAATTTTCTACTGTCGCAAATTTTGAATACGCCCGGGATTGCCTTTTCTACAGTAAATTTTTCAAAAAATAATTTTTTACTGTCGCAAATTTTAATTACGCCAGGGATTGCCTTTTCTATAGTAAATTTTCCAAAAACTAATTTTTTACTGTATCAAATTTTAAATCCGCCAGGGATTGCCTTTTCTATAGTAAATTTTTCAAAAAATAATTTTTTACTGTCGCAAATTTTAATTGCGCCAAGGATTGCCTTTTCTATAGTAAATTATTCACAAATTAATTTTTTACTGTCGCAAATTTTAAATATGCCAGGGATTGCCTTTTCTACAGTAAATTTTTCAAAAAATAATTTTTTACTGTCGCAAATTTTAATTACGCCAGGGATTGCCTTTTCTATAGTAAATTTTCCAAAAACTAATTTTTTACTGTATCAAATTTTAAATCCGCCAGGGATTGCCTTTTCTATAGTAAATTTTAGCAAAAAATAATTTTTTACTGTCGCAAATTTTAATTGCGCCAGGGATTGCCTTTTCTATAGTAAATTATTCACAAATTAATTTTTTACTTTCGCAAATTTTAAATATGCCAGGGATTGCCTTTTCTACAGTAAATTTTTCAAAAACTAATTTTTTACTGTCGCAAGTTTTAATTACGCCAGGGATTGCCTTTTGTATAGTAAATTATTCAAAAAATAATTGTATACTGTCGCAAATTTTAATTACGCCAGGGATTGCCTTTTCTATAGTAAATTTTGCAAAAAAATAATTTTTTACTGTCGCAAATTTTAATTGCGCCAGGTATTGCCTTTTCTACAGTAAATTTTTCAAAAAATAATTTTCTACTGTCGCAAATTTTAATTGCGCCAGGGATTGCCTTTTCTATTGTAAATTTTTCAAAAAATAATTTTTTACTGTCGCAAATTTTACTTGCGCTAGGGATTGCCTTTTCTATAGTAAAGTTTTCAAAAAATAATTTTTTACTGTCGCCAATGTTAATTACGCCAGGGATTGCCTTTTCTATAGTAAATTTTGCAAAAAAATAATTTTTTACTGTCGCAAATTTTAATTGCGCCAGGTATTGCCTTTTCTACAGCAAATTTTTCAAAAACTAATTTTTTACTGTCGCAAATTTTAAATCCGCCAGGGATTGCCTTTTCTATAGTAAAATTTTCAAAAAATAATTTTTTACTGTCGCAAATTTTAATTGCGCCAGGGATTGCCTTTTATATAGTAAATTTTTCAAAAAATAATTTTTTACTGTCGCAAATTTTAATTGCGCTATGGATTGCCTTTTCTACAGTAAATTTTTCAAAAAATAATTTTTTACTGTCGCAAATTTTAACTGCGCCAGGGATTGCCTTTTCTATAGTAAATTTTTCAAAAAATAATTTTCTACTGTCGCAAAATTTGAATACGCCCGGGATTGCCTTTTCTACAGTAAATTTTTCAAAAAATAATTTTTTACTGTCGCAAATTTTAATTGCGCCAGGGATTGCCTTTTCTATAGTAAATTATTCAAAAAATAATTTTTACTGTCGCAAATTTTAATTAGGCCAGGGATTGCCTTTTCTATAGTAAATTTTTCAAAAAATAATTTTCTACTGTCGCAAATTTTAATTGCGCCAGGGATTGCCTTTTCTACAGTAAATTTTTCAAAAAATAATTTTTTACTGTCGCAAATTTTAACTGCGCCAGGGATTGCCTTTTCTATAGTAAATTTTTCAAAAAATAATTTTCTACTGTCGCAAATTTTGAATACGCCCGGGATTGCCTTTTCTACAGTAAATTTTTCAAAAAATAATTTTTTACTGTCGCAAATTTTAATTAAGCCAGGGATTGCCTTTTCTATAGTAAATTTTCCAAAAACTAATTTTTTACTGTATCAAATTTTAAATCCGCCAGGGATTGCCTTTTCTATAGTAAATTTTTCAAAAAATAATTTTTTACTGTCGCAAATTTTAATTGCGCCAGGGATTGCCTTTTCTATAGTAAATTATTCACAAATTAATTCTTTACTGTCGCAAATTTTAAATATGCCAGGGATTGCCTTTTCTACAGTAAATTTTTCAAAAAATAATTTTTTACTGTCGCAAATTTTAATTACGCCAGGGATTGCCTTTTCTATAGTAAATTTTGCAAAAAAATAATTTTTTATTGTCGCAAATTTTAATTGCGCCAGGTATTGCCTTTTCTACAGTAAATTTTTCAAAAAATAATTTTCTACTGTCGCAAATTTTAATTGCGCCAGGGATTGCCTTTTCTATTGTAAATTTTTCAAAAAATAATTTTTTACTGTCGCAAATTTTACTTGCGCTAGGGATTGCCTTTTCTATAGTAAATTTTTCAAAAAATAATTTTTTACTGTCGCCAATTTTAATTACGCCAGGGATTGCCTTTTCTATAGTAAATTTTGCAAAAAAATAATTTTTTACTGTCGCAAATTTTAATTGCGCCAGGTATTGCCTTTTCTACAGTAAATTTTTCAAAAAATAATTTTCTACTGTCGCAAATTTTAATTGCGCCAGGGATTGCCTTTTCTATAGTAAATTTTTCAAAAATTAATTTTTTTCTGTCGCAAATTTTAAATACGCCAGGGATTGCCTTTTCTGTAGTAAATTTTTCACAAATTAATTTTTTACTGTAGCAAATTTTAATTACGCCAGGGATTGCCTTTTCTATAGTAAATTTTTCAAAAACTAATTTTTTACTGTCGCAAATTTTAAATCCGCCAGGGATTGCCTTTTCTATAGTAAATTTTTCAAAAAATAATTTTTTACTGTCGCAAATTTTAATTGCGCCAGGGATTGCCTTTTCTATAGTAAATTATTCAAAAAATAATTTTATACTGTCGCAAATTTTAAATACGCCAGGGATTGCCTCTTCTATAGTAAATTATTCAAAAAATAATTTTTTACTGTCGCAAATTTTAAATACGCCAGGGATTGCCTTTTCTATAGTAAATTATTCACAAATTAATTTTTTACTGTCGCAAATTTTAAATATGCCAGTGATTGCCTTTTCTACAGTAAATTTTTCAAAAACTAATTTTTTACTGTCGCAAATTTTAATTGCGCCAGGGAATGCCTTTTCTATAGTAAATTATTCAAAAAATAATTTTTTACTGTCGCAAATTTTAATTACGCCAGGGATTGCCTTTTCTATAGTAAATTTTTCAAAAAATAATTTTTTATTGTCGCAAATTTTAAATACGCCAGGGATTGCCTTTTCTATAGTAAATTTTTCACAAATTAATTTTTTACTGTCGCAAATTTTAAATACGCCAGGGATTGCCTTTTCTACACTAAATTTTTCAAAAAATAATTTTTTACTGTCTCAAATTTTAATTACGCCAGGGATTGCCTTTTCTATAGTAAATTTTTCAAAAATTAATTTTTTACTGTCGCAAGTTTTAACTGCGCCAGGTATTGCCTTTCCTATAGTAAATTTTTCAAGAAATAATTTTATACTGTCGCAAATTTTAATTGCGCCAGGGATTGCCTCTTCTATAGTAAATTATTCAAAAAATAATTTTTTACTGTCGCAAATTTTAATTACGTCAGGGATTCCCTTTTCTATAGTAAATTTTTCAAAATTTAATTTTATACTGTCGCAAATTTTAAATCCGGCAGTGATTGCCTTTTCTACAGTAAATTTTTCAAAAAATAATTTTTTACTGTCGCAAATTTTAATTACGCCTGGGATTGCCTTTTCTATAGTAAATTTTTCAAAAACTACTTTTTTTTCTGTCGCAAATTGTAATTACGCCAGGTATTGCTTTTCTATAGTAAATTTTTCAAAAAATAATTTTTTACTGTCGCAAATTTTAATTACGCCAGAGATTGCCTTTTCTACAGTAAATTCTTCAAAAAATAATTTTTTGCTGTCGCAAATTTTAAATCCGCCAGTGATTGCCTTTTTTATAGTAAATTATTCAAAAAATAATTTTTTCCTGTCGCAAATTTTAAATACGCCAGGGATTGCCTTTTCTATAGTAAATTTTTCAAAAAATAGTTTTCTACTGTCGCAAATTTTAATTGCGCCATGGATTGCCTTTTCTATAGTAAATTTTTCAATAATTAATTTTTTACTGTAGAAAATTTTAATTACGCCAGGGATTGCCTTTTCTATAGTAAATTTTTCAAAATTTAATTTTATACTGTCGCAAATTTTAATTGCGCCAGGGATTGGCTTTTCCATAGTAAATTTTTCACAAATTAATTTTTTACTGTCGCAATTTTAATTACGCCAGGGATTACCTTTTCTATACTAAATTATTCAAAAAATAATTTTTTACTTTCGCAAATTTTAAATACGCCAGGGATTGCCTTTTCTATAGTAAATTTTTCAAAAAATAATTTTATACTGTCGCAAATTTTTATTGCGCCGGGGATTGCCTTTTCTATAGTAAATTTTTCACAAATGAATTTTCTACTGTCGCAAATTTTAAATACGCCAGGGATTGCCTTTTCTATAGTAAATTTTTCAAAAAATAATTTTTTACTGTCGCATAATTTACTATAGAAAAGGCAATCCCTGGCGGATTTAAAATTTGCGACAGTAAAAAATTAATTTTTGAAAAATTTACTATAGAAAAGGCAATCCCTGGCGCAATTAAAATTTGCGCCAGTAAAAAATTATTTTTTGAAAAATTTACTATAGAAAAGGCAATCCCTGGCGTAATTAAAATTTGCGACAGAAAAAAAAGTAGTTTTTGAAAAATTTACTATAGAAAAGGCAATCCCTGGCGTATTTAAAATTTGCGACAGTATAAAATTAAATTTTGAAAAATTTACTATAGAAAATCCCTGGCGCAATTAAAATTTGCGACAGTAGAAAATTATTTTTTGAAAAATTGTTTTTTGAAAAATTTACTATAGAAAAGGCAATCCCTGCCGCAATTAAAATTTGCGACAGTAAAAAATTATTTTTTGAATAATTTACTATAGAAAAGGCAATCCCTGGCGCAATTAAAATTTGCGACAGTAAAAAATTAATTTGTGAAAAATTTACCATAAAAATGGCAATCCCTGGCGCAATTAAAATTTGCGACAGTATAAAATTATTTTTTGAAAAATTTACTGTAGAAAAGGCAATCCCTGGCGCAATTAAAATTTGCGACAGTAAAAAAATTATTTTTTGAAAAATTTACTATAGAAAAAGCAATTACTGGCGTATTTAAAATTTGCGACAATAAAAAATAATTTTTTGAAAAATTTATTATAGAAAAGGCAATCCCTGGCGGGTTTAAAATTTGCGACAGTATAAAATTAAATTTTGAAAAATTTACTATAGAAAAGGCAATCCCTGGCGCAATTAAAATTTGCGACAGTAAAAACTTATTTTTTGAAAAATTTACTATAGAAAAGGTAATCCCTGGCGCAATTACAATTTGCGACAGTAAAAATTATTTTTTTGCAAAATTTACTACAGAAAAGCAATCCCTGGCGTATTTAAAATTTGCGACAGTAAAAAATTATTTTTTGAAAAATTTACTGTAGAAAAGGCAATCACTGGCGTAATTAAAATTTTCGACAGTAAAAAATTAAATTTTGAAAAATTTACTATAGAAAAGGCAATCCCTGCCGGATTTAAAATTTGCGACAGTAAAAAATTATTTTTTGTAAAATTTACTGTAGAAAAGGCAATCGCTGGCAGATTTGAAATTTGCGACAGTAAAAAATTATTTTTTGTAAAATTTACTGTAGAAAAGGCAATCCCTGGCGCAATTAAAATTTGCGACAGTAAAAAATTAATTTGTGAATAATTTACTATAGAAAAGGCAATCCCTGGCGTATTTAAAATTTGCGACAGTAAAAAATTATTTTTTGAATAATTTACTATAGAAAAGCCAATCCCTGGCGTATTTAAAATTTGCGACAGTATAAAATTAAATTTTGTAAAATTTACTATAGAAAAGGCAATTCCTGGCGCAATTAAAATTTGCGACAGTAAAAAATTATTTTTTGCAAAATTTACTATAGAAAAGGCAATCCCTGGCGTATTTAAAATTTGCGACAGTATAAAATTAAATTTTGAAAAATTTACTATAGAAAAGGCAATCCCTGGCGTAATTAAAATTTGCGACAGTAAAAAATTAGTTTTTGAATAATTTACTATAGAAAAGGCAATCCCTGGCGTATTTAAAATTTGCGACAGTATAAAATTAATTTTTGAAAAATTTACTGTTGAAAAGGCAATCCCTGGCGGAATTAAAATTTGCGACACTAAAAAATTATTTTTTGCAAAATTTACTATAGAAAAGGCCTGGCGTAATTAAAATTTGCGACAGTAAAAAATTAGTTTTTGAAAAATTTACTATAGAAAAGGCAATCCCTGGCGCAATTAAAATTTGCGACAGTAAAAAATGATTTCTTGAAAAATTTACTATAGAAAAGGCAATCCCTGGCGCAATTAAAATTAGCGACAGTATAAAATTAAATTTTGAAAAATTTACTATAGAAAATGCAATCCCTGGCATAGTTAAAATTTGCGACAGTAAAAAATTATTTTTTTGCAAAATTTACTATAGAAAAGGCAATCCCTGGCGTATTTAAAATTTGCGACAGTAAAAAATTAATTTGTGAAAAATTTACTATATAAAATGCAATCCCTGGCGTATTTAAAATTTGCGACAGTAAAAAATTAATTTTTGAAAAATTTACTATAGAAAATGCAATCCCTGGCGTAATTAAATTTGCGACAGAAAAAAATTATTTTTGTAAAATTTACTATAGAAAAGGCAATCCCTGGCGTATTTAAAATTTGCGACAGCATAAAATTAAATTTTGAAAAATTTACTATAGAAAAGACAATCCCTGGCGTAATTAAAATTTGCGACAGTAAAAAATTATTTTTTGTAAAATTTACTGTAGAAAAGGCAATCGCTGGCAGATTTGAAATTTGCGACAGTAAAAAATTATTTTTTGTAAAATTTACTGTAGAAAAGGCAATCCCTGGCGCAATTAAAATTTGCGACAGTAAAAAATTAATTTGTGAATAATTTACTATAGAAAAGGCAATCCCTGGCGTATTTAAAATTTGCGACAGTAAAAAATTATTTTTTGAATAATTTACTATAGAAAAGCCAATCCCTGGCGTATTTAAAATTTGCGACAGTATAAAATTAAATTTTGTAAAATTTACTATAGAAAAGGCAATCCCTGGCGCAATTAAATTTTGCGACAGTAAAAAATTATTTTTTGCAAAATTTACTATAGAAAAGGCAATCCCTGGCGTATTTAAAATTTGCGACAGTATAAAATTAAATTTTGAAAAATTTACTATAGAAAAGGCAATCCCTGGCGTAATTAAAATTTGCGACAGTAAAAAATTAGTTTTTGAATAATTTACTATAGAAAAGGCAATCCCTGGCGTATTTAAAATTTGCGACAGTAAAAAATTAAGTTTTGAAAAATTTACTGTTGAAAAGGCAATCCCTGGCGGAATTAAAATTTGCGACACTAAAAAATTATTTTTTGCAAAATTTACTATAGAAAAGGCCTGGCGTAATTAAAATTTGCGACAGTAAAAAATTAGTTTTTGAAAAATTTACTATAGAAAAGGCAATCCCTGGCGCAATTAAAATTTGCGACAGTAAAAAATGATTTCTTGAAAAATTTACTATAGAAAAGGCAATCCCTGGCGCAATTAAAATTAGCGACAGAATAAAATTAAATTTTGAAAAATTTACTAAAGAAAATGCAATCCCTGGCGTAGTTAAAATTTGCGACAGTAAAAAATTATTTTTTGCAAAATTTACTATAGAAAAGGCAATCCCTGGCGTATTTAAAATTTGCGACAGTAAAAAATTAATTTGTGAAAAATTTACTATAGAAAATGCAATCCCTGGCGTATTTAAAATTTGCGACAGTAAAAAATTAATTTTTGAAAAATTTACTATAGAAAATGCAATCCCTGGCGTAATTAAAATTTGCGACAGTAAAAAATTATTTTTTGTAAAATTTACTATAGAAAAGGCAATCCCATCCCTGGCGTATTTAAAATTTGCGACAGCATAAAATTAAATTTTGAAAAATTTACTATAGAAAAGACAATCCCTGTCGTAATTAAAATTTGCGACAGTAAAAAATTAGTTTTTGAATAATTTAGTATAGAAAAGGCAATCCCTAGCGGATTTAAAATTTGCGACAGTAAAAAAATAATTTTTGAAAAATTTACTATAGAAAAGGCAATCCCTGGCGCAATTAAAATTTGCGACACTAAAAAATTAAATTTTGAAAAATTTACTATAGAAAAGGCAATCCCTGGCGCAATTAAAATTTGCGACAGTAAAAAATTATTTTTTGCAAAATTTACTATAGAAAAGGCAATCCCTGGCGTATTTAAAATTAGCGACATTATAAAATTAAATTTTGAAAAATTTACTATAAAAAGGCAATCCTGGCGTAATTAAAATTTGCGACAGTAAAAAATTAGTTTTTTAATAATTTACTATAGAAAAGGCAATCCCTGGCGGATTTAAAATTTGCGACAGTAAACAATTAATTCTTGAAAAATTTACTATAGGAAAGGCAATCCCTGGCGCAATTAAAATTTGCGACACTCAAAAATTATTTTTTTGCAAAATTTACTATAGAAAAGGCAATCCCTGGCGTAATTAAAATTTGCGACATAAAAAATTAGTTTTTGAAAAATTTACTATAGAAAAGGCAATCCCTGACGCAATTAAAATTTGCGACAGTAAAAAATTATTTTTTGAAAAATTTACTATAGAAAAGGCAATCCCTGGCGCAATTAAAATTTGCGACAGTATAAAATTAAATTTTGAAAAATTTACTATAGAAAAGGCAATCCCTGGCGTAATTAAAATTTGCGACAGTAAAAAATTATTTTTTTGCAAAATTTACTATAGAAAAGGCAATCCCTGGCGTATTTAAAATTTGCGACAATAAAAAATTAATTTGTGAAAAATTTACTATAGAAAAGGCAATCCCTGGCGTATTTAAAATTTGCGACAGTAAAAAATTAATTTTTGAAAAATTTACTATAGAAAAGGCAATCCCTGGCGTAATTAAAATTTGCGACAGTAAAAAATTATTTTTTGAAAAATTTACTGTAGAAAAGGCAATCCCTGGCGTATTTTTAATTTGCGATAGTAAAAAATAATTTTTTGAAAAATTTGCTATAGGAAAGGCAATCCCTGGCGCAATTAAAATTTGCGACAGTAAAAAATAATTTTTTGAAAAATTTACTATAGAAAAGAAAATACCTGGCGTAATTAAAATTTGCGACAGTAAAAAATTATTTTTTGAATAATTTACTATAGAAAAGGCAATCCGTGGCGTATTTAAAATTTGCGACAGTAAAAAATTAATTTTTGAAAAATTTACTATAGAAAAGACAATCCCTGGCGTATTTAAAACTTGCGACAGTAAAAAATTAATTTTTGAAAAATTTACTATAGAAAAGGCAATCCCTGGCGTAATTAAAACTTGCGACAGTAAAAAATTAGTTTTTGAAAAATTTACTATAGAAAAGGTAATCCCTGGCGCAATTAAAATTTGCAACAGTAGAAAATTATTTTTTGAAAAATTTACTATAGAAAAGGCAATCCCTGGCGCAATTAAAATTTGCGACAGTAAAAAATTATTTTTTGAATAATTTGCTATAGAAAAGGCAATCCCTGGCGTAAATAAAACTTGCGACAATAAAAAAATAGTTTTTGAAAAATTTACTATAGAAAAGGCAATCCCTGGCGCAATTAAAATTTGCTACAGTAGAAAATTATTTTTTGAAAAATTTACTATATAAAAGGCAATCCCTGGAGTATGTAAAATTTGCGACAGTAAAAAATAATTTTTTGAAAAATTTACTATAGAAAAGGCAATCCCTGGCGAAATTAAAACTTGCGACAGTAAAAAATTAATTTTTGAAAAATTTACTGTAGAAAAGGCAATCCCTGGCGTAATTAAAATTTGCGACAGTAAAAAATTATTTTTTGAAAAATTTACTATAGAAAATGCAATCCCTGGCGTAGTTAAAATTTGCGACAGTAAAAAATTATTTTTTTGCTAAATTTACTATAGAAAAGGCAATCCCTGGCGTATTTAAAATTTGCGACAGTAAAAAATTAATTTGTGAAAAATTTACTATAGAAAATGCAATCCCTGGCGTATTTAAAATTTGCGACAGTAAAAAATTAATTTTTGAAAAATTTACTATAGAAAATGCAATCCCTGGCGTAATTAAAATTTGCGACAGTAAAAAATTATTTTTTGTAAAATTTACTATAGAAAAGGCAATCCCTGGCGTATTTAAAATTTGCGACAGCATAAAATTAAATTTTGAAAAATTTACTATAGAAAAGACAATCCCTGGCGTAATTAAAATTTGCGACAGTAAAAAATTATTTTTTGAATAATTTCCTTAAAAAAGGCAATCCCTGGCGGATTTAAAATTTGCGAAAGTATAAAATTAAATTTTGAAAAATTTACTATAGAAAAGGCAATCCCTGTCGTAATTAAAATTTGCGACAGTAAAAAATTAGTTTTTGAATAATTTAGTATAGAAAAGGCAATCCCTAGCGGATTTAAAATTTGCGACAGTAAAAAAATAATTTTTGAAAAATTTACTATAGAAAAGGCAATCCCTGGCGCAATTAAAATTTGCGACACTAAAAAATTAAATTTTGAAAAATTTACTATAGAAAAGGCAATCCCTGGCGCAATTAAAATTTGCGACAGTAAAAAATTATTTTTTGCAAAATTTACTATAGAAAAGGCAATCCCTGGCGTATTTAAAATTAGCGACATTATAAAATTAAATTTTGAAAAATTTACTATAAAAAGGCAATCCTGGCGTAATTAAAATTTGCGACAGTAAAAAATTAGTTTTTGAATAATTTACTATAGAAAAGGCAATCCCTGGCGGATTTAAAATTTGCGACAGTAAACAATTAATTCTTGAAAAATATACTATAGAAAAGGCAATCCCTGGCGCAATTAAAATTTGCGACACTAAAAAATTATTTTTTTGCAAAATTTACTATAGAAAAGGCAATCCCTGGCGTAATTAAAATTTGCGACAGTAAAAAATTAGTTTTTGAAAAATTTACTATAGAAAAGGCAATCCCTGACGCAATTAAAATTTGCGACAGTAAAAAATTATTTTTTGAAAAATTTACTATAGAAAAGGCAATCCCTGGCGCAATTAAAATTTGCGACAGTATAAAATTAAATTTTGAAAAATTTACTATAGAAAAGGCAATCCCTGGCGTAATTAAAATTTGCGACAGTAAAAAATTATTTTTTTGCAAAATTTACTATAGAAAAGGCAATCCCTGGCGTATTTAAAATTTGCGACAATAAAAAATTAATTTGTGAAAAATTTACTATAGAAAAGGCAATCCCTGGCGTATTTAAAATTTGCGACAGTAAAAAATTAATTTTTGAAAAATTTACTATAGAAAAGGCAATCCCTGGCGTAATTAAAATTTGCGACAGTAAAAAATTATTTTTTGAAAAATTTACTGTAGAAAAGGCAATCCCTGGCGTATTTTTAATTTGCGATAGTAAAAAATAATTTTTTTAAAAATTTGCTATAGGAAAGGCAATCCCTGGCGCAATTAAAATTTGCGACAGTAAAAAATAATTTTTTGAAAAATTTACTATAGAAAAGGAAATACCTGGCGTAATTAAAATTTGCGACAGTAAAAAATTATTTTTTGAATAATTTACTATAGAAAAGGCAATCCGTGGCGTATTTACAATTTGCGACAGTAAAAAATTAATTTTTGAAAAATTTACTATAGAAAAGACAATCCCTGGCGTATTTAAAACTTGCGACAGTAAAAAATTAATTTTTGAAAAATTTACTATAGAAAAGGCAATCCCTGGCGTAATTAAAACTTGCGACAGTAAAAAATTAGTTTTTGAAAAATTTACTATAGAAAAGGTAATCTCTGGCGCAATTAAAATTTGCGACAGTAGAAAATTATTTTTTGAAAAATTTACTATAGAAAAGGCAATCCCTGGCGCAATTAAAACTTGCGACAGTAAAAAATTATTTTTTGAATAATTTGCTATAGAAAAGGCAATCCCTGGCGTAAATAATACTTGCGACAATAAAAAATTAGTTTTTGAAAAATTTACTATAGAAAAGGCAATCCCTGGCGCAATTAAAATTTGCGACAGTAGAAAATTATTTTTTGAAAAATTTACTATATAAAAGGCAATCCCTGGCGTATGTAAAATTTGCGACAGTAAAAAATAATTTTTTGAAAAATTTACTATAGAAAAGGCAATCCCTGGCGAAATTAAAACTTGCGACAGTAAAAAATTAATTTTTGAAAAATTTACTGTAGAAAAGGCAATCCCTGGCGTAATTAAAATTTGCGACAGTAAAAAATTATTTTTTGAAAAATTTACTGTAGAAAAGGCAATCGCTGGCGCAATTAAAATTTGCGACAGTAGAAAATGATTTTTTGAAAAATTTACTATAGAAAAAGCAATCCCTGGCATATTTAAAATTTGCGACAGTAAAACATTAATTTTTGAAAAATTTACTATAGAAAAGGCAATCCCTGGCGTAATTAAAACTTGCGACGGTAAAAATTAGTTTTTAAAAAATTTACTATAGAAAAGGCAATCCCTGGCGCAATTAAAATTTGCGACAGTAGAAAATTATTTTTTTGAAAAATTTACTATATAACAGGCAATCCCTGGCGGAATTAAAGTTTGCGACAGTAAAAAATTATTTTTTGAATAATTTACTATAGAAAAGGCAATCCCTGGCGTATTTAAAATTTGCGACAGCAAAAAATTAATTTGTGAAAAATTTACTATAGAAAAGGCAAACCCTGGCGCAATTAAAATTTGCGACAGTATAAAATTATTTTTTGAAAAATTTACTATAGAAAAGGCAATCCCTGGCGCAATTAAAATTTGCGACAGTAAAAAATTATTTTTTGCAAAATTTACTATAGAAAAGACAATCCCTGGCGTATTTAAAATTTGCGACAGTATAAGATTAAATTTTGAAAAATTTACTATAGAAAAGGCAATCCCTGGCGTAATTAAAATTTGCGACAGTAAAAAATTAGTTTTTGAATAATTTACTATAGAAAAGGCAATCCCTGGCGGATTTAAAATTTGCGACAGTAAAAAATTAATTTTTGAAAAATTTACTATAGAAAAGGCAATCCCTGGCGCAGTTAAAATTTGCGACACTATAAAATTATTTTTTGCAAAATTTACTATAGAAAAGGCAATCCCTGGCGTAATTAAAATTTGCGACAGTAAAAAATTAGTTTTTGAATAATTTACTATAGAAAAGGCAATCCCTGGCGGATTTAAAATTTGCGACAGTAAAAAATTAATTTTTGAAAAATTTACTACAGAAAAGGCAATCCCTGGCGCAATTAAAATTTGCGACACTAAACAATTAAATTTTGAAAAAATTTCTATAGAAAAGGCAATCCCTGGCGCAATTAAAATTTGCGACACTATAAAATTAAATTTTGAAAAATTTACTATAGAAAAGGCAATCCCTGGCGCAATTAAAATTTGCGACAGTAAAAAATTATTTTTTGAAAAATTTACTATAGAATAGGCAATCCCTGGCGCATTTAAAATTTTCGACAGTATAAAATTAAATTTTGAAAAATTTACTATAGAAAAGGCAATCCCTGGCGTAATTAAAATTTGCGACAGTAAAAAATTATTTTTTTGCAAAATTTACTATAGAAAAGGCAATCCCTGGCGTATTTAAAATTTGCGACAGTAAAAAATTAATTTGTGAAAAATTTACTATAGAAAAGGCAATCCCTGCCGTATTTAAAATTTGCGACAGTAAAAATTAATTTTTGTAAAATTTACTATAGAAAAGGCAATCCCTGGCGTAATTAAAATTTGCGACAGTAAAAAATTTACTGTAGAAAAGGCACTCCCTGGCGTATTTATAATTTGCGACAGTAAAAAATAATTTTTTGAAAAATTTACTATAGGAAAGGCAATCCCTGGCGCAATTAAAATTTGCGACAGTAAAAAATTATTTTTTGAAAAATTTACTATAGAAAAGGAAATCCCTGGCGTAATTAAAATTTGCGACAGTAAAAAATTATTTTTTGAATAATTTACTATAGAAAAGGCAATCCCTGGCGTATTTAAAATTTGCGACAGTATAAAATTAAATTTTGAAAAATTTACTATAGAAAAGGCAATCCCTGGCGTAATTAAAATTTGCGACAGTAAAAAATTAGTTTTTGAATAATTTACTATAGAAAAGGCAATCCCTGGCGTATTTAAAATTTGCGACAGTAAAAAATTAATTTTTGAAAAATTTACTGTTGAAAAGGCAATCCCTGGCGGAATTAAAATTTGCGACACTAAAAAATTATTTTTTGCAAAATTTACTATAGAAAAGGCCTGGCGTAATTAAAATTTGCGACAGTAAAAAATTAGTTTTTGAAAAATTTACTATAGAAAAGGCAATCCCTGGCGCAATTAAAATTTGCGACAGTAAAAAATGATTTCTTGAAAAATTTACTATAGAAAAGGCAATCCCTGGCGCAATTAAAATTAGCGACAGTATAAAATTAAATTTTGAAAAATTTACTATAGAAAATGCAATGCCTGGCGTAGTTAAAATTTGCGACAGTAAAAAATTATTTTTTGCAAAATTTACTATAGAAAAGGCAATCCCTGGCGTATTTAAAATTTGCGACAGTAAAAAATTAATTTGTGAAAAATTTACTATAGAAAATGCAATCCCTGGCGTATTTAAAATTTGCGACAGTAAAAAATTAATTTTTGAAAAATTTACTATAGAAAATGCCATCCCTGGCGTAATTAAAATTTGCGACAGTAAAAAATTATTTTTTGTAAAATTTACTATAGAAAAGGCAATCCCTGGCGTATTTAAAATTTGCGACAGCATAAAATTAAATTTTGAAAAATTTACTATAGAAAAGACAATCCCTGGCGTAATTAAAATTTGCGACAGTAAAAAATTATTTTTTGAATAATTTCCTTAAAAAAGGCAATCCCTGGCGGATTTAAAATTTGCGAAAGTATAAAATTAAATTTTGAAAAATTTACTATAGAAAAGGCAATCCCTGTCGTAATTAAAATTTGCGACAGTAAAAAATTAGTTTTTGAATAATTTAGTATAGAAAAGGCAATCCCTAGCGGATTTAAAATTTGCGACAGTAAAAAAATAATTTTTGAAAAATTTACTATAGAAAAGGCAATCCTTGGCGCAATTAAAATTTGCGACACTAAAAAATTAAATTTTGAAAAATTTACTATAGAAAAGGCAATCCCTGGCGCAATTAAAATTTGCGACAGTAAAAAATTATTTTTTGCAAAATTTACTATAGAAAAGGCAATCCCTGGCGTATTTAAAATTAGCGACATTATAAAATTAAATTTTGAAAAATTTACTATAAAAAGGCAATCCTGGCGTAATTAAAATTTGCGACAGTAAAAAATTAGTTTTTGAATAATTTACTATAGAAAAGGCAATCCCTGGCGGATTTAAAATTTGCGACAGTAAACAATTAATTCTTGAAAAATTTACTATAGAAAAGGCAATCCCTGGCGCAATTAAAATTTGCGACACTAAAAAATTATTATTTTGCAAAATTTACTATAGAAAAGGCAATCCCTGGCGTAATTAAAATTTGCGACAGTAAAAAATTAGTTTTTGAAAAATTTACTATAGAAAAGGCAATCCCTGACGCAATTAAAATTTGCGACAGTAAAAAATTATTTTTTGAAAAATTTACTATAGAAAAGGCAATCCCTGGCGCAATTAAAATTTGCGACAGTATAAAATTAAATTTTGAAAAATTTACTATAGAAAAGGCAATCCCTGGCGTAATTAAAATTTGCGACAGTAAAAAATTATTTTTTTGCAAAATTTACTATAGAAAAGGCAATCCCTGGCGTATTTAAAATTTGCGACAATAAAAAATTAATTTGTGAAAAATTTACTATAGAAAAGGCAATCCCTGGCGTATTTAAAATTTGCGACAGTAAAAAATTAATTTTTGAAAAATTTACTATAGAAAAGGCAATCCCTGGCGTAATTAAAATTTGCGACAGTAAAAAATTATTTTTTGTAATTTTACTGTAGAAAAGGCAATCCCTGGCGTATTTTTAATTTGCGATAGTAAAAAATAATTTTTTGAAAAATTTGCTATAGGAAAGGCAATCCCTGGCGCAAATAAAATTTGCGACAGTAAAAAATAATTTTTTGAAAAATTTACTATAGAAAAGGAAATACCTGGCGTAATTAAAATTTGCGACAGTAAAAAATTATTTTTTGAATAATTTACTATAGAAAAGGTAATCCGTGGCGTATTTAAAATTTGCGACAGTAAAAAATTAATTTTTGAAAAATTTACTATAGAAAAGACAATCCCTGGCGTATTTAAAACTTGCGACAGTAAAAAATTAATTTTTGAAAAATTTACTATAGAAAAGGCAATCCCTGGCGAAATTAAAACTTGCGACAGTAAAAAATTAATTTTTGAAAAATTTACTGTAGAAAAGGCAATCCCTGGCGTAATTAAAATTTGCGACAGTAAAAAATTATTTTTTGAAAAATTTACTATAGAAAATGCAATCCCTGGCGTAGTTAAAATTTGCGACGGTAAAAAATTATTTTTTTGCTAAATTTACTATAGAAAAGGCAATCCCTGGCGTATTTAAAATTTGCGACAGTAAAAAATTAATTTGTGAAAAATTTACTATAGAAAATGCAATCCCTGGCGTATTTAAAATTTGCGACAGTAAAAAATTAATTTTTGAAAAATTTACTATAGAAAATGCAATCCCTGGCGTAATTAAAATTTGCGACAGTAAAAAATTATTTTTTGTAAAATTTACTATAGAAAAGGCAATCCCTGGCGTATTTAAAATTTGCGACAGCATAAAATTAAATTTTGAAAAATTTACTATAGAAAAGACAATCCCTGGCGTAATTAAAATTTGCGACAGTAAAAAATTATTTTTTGAATAATTTCCTTAAAAAAGGCAATCCCTGGCGGATTTAAAATTTGCGAAAGTATAAAATTAAATTTTGAAAAATTTACTATAGAAAAGGCAATCCCTTTCGTAATTAAAATTTGCGACAGTAAAAAATTAGTTTTTGAATAATTTAGTATAGAAAAGGCAATCCCTAGCGGATTTAAAATTTGCGACAGTAAAAAAATAATTTTTGAAAAATTTACTATAGAAAAGGCAATCCCTGGCGCAATTAAAATTTGCGACACTAAAAAATTAAATTTTGAAAAATTTACTATAGAAAAGGCAATCCCTGGCGCAATTAAAATTTGCGACAGTAAAAAATTATTTTTTGCAAAATTTACTATAGAAAAGGCAATCCCTGGCGTATTTAAAATTAGCGACATTATAAAATTAAATTTTGAAAAATTTACTATAAAAAGGCAATCCTGGCGTAATTAAAATTTGCGACAGTAAAAAATTAGTTTTTGAATAATTTACTATAGAAAAGGCAATCCCTGGCGGATTTAAAATTTGCGACAGTAAACAATTAATTCTTGAAAAATATACTATAGAAAAGGCAATCCCTGGCGCAATTAAAATTTGCGACACTAAAAAATTATTTTTTTGCAAAATTTACTATAGAAAAAGCAATCCCTGGCGTAATTAAAATTTGCGACAGTAAAAAATTAGTTTTTGAAAAATTTACTATAGAAAAGGCAATCCCTGACGCAATTAAAATTTGCGACAGTAAAAAATTATTTTTTGAAAAATTTACTATAGAAAAGGCAATCCCTGGCGCAATTAAAATTTGCGACAGTATAAAATTAAATTTTGAAAAATTTACTATAGAAAAGGCAATCCCTGGCGTAATTAAAATTTGCGACAGTAAAAAATTAATTTTTGAAAAATTTACTATAGAAAAGGCAATCCCTGGCGTAATTAAAACTTGCAACAGTAAAAAAATAGTTTTTGAAAAATTTACTATAGAAAAGGTAATCCCTGGCGCAATTAAAATTTTCGACAGTAGAAAATTAATTTTTGAAAAATTTACTATAGAAAAGGCAATCCCTGGCGTATTTAAAATTTGCGACAATAAAAAATTATATTTTGAAAAATTTACTATAGAAAAGGCAATCCCTGGCGAAATTAAAATTTGCGAGAGTAAA
Organism: Dioctria linearis; assembly: GCA_963930735.1. Classification (NCBI taxonomy): domain Eukaryota; kingdom Metazoa; phylum Arthropoda; class Insecta; order Diptera; family Asilidae; genus Dioctria; species Dioctria linearis. Next base: position 32,701 of record CAWVNZ010002784.1, on the reverse strand, counting down.
AAATTAGTTTTTGAAAAATTTACTATAGAAAAGGCAATCCCTGGCGCAATTAAAATTTGCGACAGTAAAAAATTATTTTTTGAAAAATTTACTATAGAAAAGGCAATCCCTGGCGTATTTATAATTTGCGACAGTTAAAAATTATTTTTTGAAAAATTTACTATAGAAAAGGCAATCCCTGGCGTATTTAAAATTTGCGACAATAAAAAATTATTTTTTGAAAAATTTACTATAGAAAAGGCAATCCCTGGCGAAATTAAAATTTGCGACAGTAGAAAATTATTTTTTGAAAAATTTACTATAGAAAAAGCAATCCCTGGCGTATTTAAAATTTGCGACAGTATAAAATTAAATTTTGAAAAATTTACTATAGAAAAGGCAATCCCTGGCGTAATTAAAATTTGCGACAGTAAAAAATTAGTTTTTGAATAATTTACTATAGAAAAGGCAATCCCTGGCGGATTTAAAATTTGCGACAGTAAAAAATTAATTTTTGAAAAATTTACTATAGAAAAGGCAATCCCTAGCGCAATTAAAATTTGCGACACTAAAAAATTATTTTTTGCAAAATTTACTATAGAAAAGGCAATCCCTGGCGTAATTAAAATTTGCGACAATAAAAAATTAGTTTTTAAAAATTTACTATAGAATAGGCAATCCTTGGCGCAATTAAAATTTGCGACAGTAAAAAATTATTTTTGAAAAATTTACTATAGGAAAGGCAATCCCTGGCGCAATTAAAATTTGCGACAGTATAAAATTAAATTTTGAAAAATTTACTATAGAAACGGCAATCCCTGGCGTAATTAAAATTTGCGACAGTAAAAAATTATTTTTTTGCAAAATTTACTATAGAAAAGGCAATCCCTGGCGTAATTAAAATTTGCGACAGTAAAAAATTATTTTTTTGCAAAATTTACTATAGAAAAGGCAATCCCTGGCGTATTTAAAATTTGCGACAGTAAAAAATTAATTTGTGAAAAATTTACTATAGAAAAGGCAATCCCTGGCGTATTTAAAATTTGCGACAGTAAAAAATTAATTTTTGAAAAATTTACTATAGAAAAGGCAATCCCTGGCGTAATTAAAATTTGCGACAGTAAAAAATTATTTTTTGAAAAATTTACTGTAGAAATGGCAATCCTTGGCGTATTTATAATTTGCGACAGTAAAAAATAATTTTTTGAAAAATTTACTATAGGAAAGGCAATCCCTGGCGCAATTAAAATTTGCGACAGTAAAAAATAATTTTTTGAAAAATTTACTATAAAAAAGGCAATCCCTGGCGCAATTAAAATTTCCGACAGTAAAAAATTATTTTTTGAATAATTTACTATAGAAAAGGCAATCCCTGGCGTATTTAAAATTTGCGACAGTAAAAAATTAATTTTTGAAAAATTTACTATAGAAAAGACAATCCCTGGCGTATTTAAAACTTGCGACAGTAAAAAATTAATTTTTGAAAAATTTACTATAGAAAAGGCAATCCCTGGCGTAATTAAAACTTGCGACAGCAAAAAATTAGATTTTGAAAAATTTACTATAGAAAAGGCAATCCCTGGCGCAATTAAAATTAGCGACAGTAGAAAATCACTTTTTGAAAAATTTACTATATAAAAGGCAATCCCTGGCGCAATTAAAATTTGCGACAGTAAAAAAATTATTTTTTGAATAATTTGCTATAGAAAAGGCAATCCCTGGCGTATTTAAAATTTGCGACAGTAAAAAATTATTTTTTGAAAAATTTACTGTAGAAAAGGCAATCCCTGGCGCAATTAAAATTTGCGACAGTAGAAAATTATTTTTTGAAAAATTTACTATAGAAAAAGCAATCCCTGGCGTATTTAAAATTTGCGACAGTTAAAAATTAATTTTTGAAAAATTTACTATAGAAAAGGCAATCCCTGGCGTAATTAAAACTTGCGACAGTAAAAAATTAGTTTTTGAAAAATTTACTATAGAAAAGGCAATCCCTGGCGCAATTAAAATTTGCGACAGTAGAAAATTATTTTTTGAAAAATTTACTATATAAATGGCAATCCCTGGCGCAATTAAAATTTTCGACAGTAAAAAATTATTTTTTGAATAATTTACTATAGAAAAGGAAATCCCTGGCGTATTTAAAATTTGCGACAGCAAAAAATTAATTCGTGAAAAATTTACTATAGAAAAGGCAAACCCTGGCGCAATTAAAATTTGCGACAGTATAAAATTATTTTTTGAAAAATTTACTATAGAAAAGGCAATCCCTGGCGCAATTAAAATTTTCGACAGTAAAAAATTAATTTGTGAAAAATTTACTATAGAAAAGGCAATCCCTGGCGTATTTAAAATTTGCGACAGTAAAAAATTATTTTTTGAAAAATTTACTATAGAAAAGGTAATCCCTGGCGTAATTAAAATTTGCGACAGTAAAAAATTATTTTTTGAATAATTTACTATAGAAAAGGCAATCCCTGGCGTATTTAAAATTTGCGACAGTAAAAAATTATTTTTTGAAAAATCTACTATAGAAAAGGTAATCCCTGGCGTAATTAAAATTTGCGACAGTAAAAAACTATTTTTTGAACAATTTACTATAAAAAAGGCAATCCCTGGCGTATTCAAAATTTGCGACAGTAAAAAATTATTTTTTGAAAAATTTATTATAGAAAAGGCAATCCCTGGCGCAATTAAAATTTGCGACAGCAGAAAATTATTTTTTGAAAAATTTACTATAGAAAAGGCAATCCTTGGCGTATTTAAAATTTGCGACAGTAAAAAATTAATTTGTGAATAATTTACTATAGAAAAGGCAATCCCTGGCGTATTTAAAATTTGCGACAGTAAAAAATTATTTTTGGCAAAATTTACTATAGAATAGGCAATCCCTGGCGTATTTAAAATTTGCGACAGTATAAAATTATTTTTTGAAAAATTTACTGTAGAAAAGGCAATCCCTGGCGTATTTAAAATTTGCGACAGTCCAAAATTATTTTTTGAATAATTTACTATAGAAAAGGCAATCCCTGGCGCAATTAAAATTTGCGACAGTATAAAATTATATTTTGAAAAATTTACTATAGAAAAGGCAATCCCTGGCGTAGTTAAAATTTGCGACAGTAAAAAATTATTTTTTTGCAAAATTTACTACAGAAAAGGCAATCCCTGGCGTATTTAAAATTTGCGACAGTAAAAAATTAATTTGTGAAAAATTAACTATAGAAAAGGCAATACCTGGCATATTTAAAATTTGCGACAGTAAAAAATTAATTTTTGAAAAATTTACCATAGAAAAGACAATCCCTGGCGTATTTAAAATTTGCGACAGGAAAAAATTAAATTTTGAAAAATTTACTATAGAAAAGGCAATCCCTGGCGTATTTAAAATTTGCGACAGTAAAAAATTATTTTTGAATAATTTACTATAGAAAAGGCAATCCCTGGCGTAATTAAGATTTGCGACAATAAAAAATTATTTTTTGAAAAATTTACTGTAGAAAAGGCAATCCCTGGCGTATTTAAAATTTGCGACAGTAAAAAATTATTTTTTGAAAAATTTACTGTAGAAAAGGCAATCCCTGGCGTATTTATAATTTGCGACAGTAAAAAATTATTTTTTGAAAAATTTACTATAGAAAAGGCAATCCCTGGCGTATTTAAAATTTGCGACAATAAAAAATTATTTTTGAAAAATTTACTATAGAAAAGGCAATCCCTGGCGAAATTAAAATTTGCGACAGTAGAAAATTATTTTTTGAAAAATTTACTATAGAAAAAGCAATCCCTGGCGTATTTAAAATTTGCGACAGTATAAAATTAAATTTTGAAAAATTTACTATAGAAAAGGCAATCCCTGGCGTAATTAAAATTTGCGACAGTAAAAAATTAGTTTTTGAATAATTTACTATAGAAAAGGCAATCCCTGGCGGATTTAAAATTTGCGACAGTAAAAAATTAATTTTTGAAAAATTTACTATAGAAAAGGCAATCCCTAGCGCAATTAAAATTTGCGACACTAAAAAATTATTTTTTGCAAAATTTACTATAGAAAAGGCAATCCCTGGCGTAATTAAAATTTGCGACAATAAAAAATTAGTTTTTAAAAATTTACTATAGAAAAGGCAATCCTTGGCGCAATTAAAATTTGCGACAGTAGAAAATCACTTTTTGAAAAATTTACTATATAAAAGGCAATCCCTGGCGCAATTAAAATTTGCGACAGTAAAAAAATTATTTTTTGAATAATTTGCTATAGAAAAGGCAATCCCTGGCGTATTTAAAATTTGCGACAGTAAAAAATTATTTTTTGAAAAATTTACTATAGAAAAGGCAATCCCTGGCGAAATTAAAATTTGCGACAGTAGAAAATTATTTTTTGAAAAATTTACTATAGAAAAAGCAATCCCTGGCGTATTTAAAATTTGCGACAGTATAAAATTAAATTTTGAAAAATTTACTATAGAAAAGGCAATCCCTGGCGTAATTAAAATTTGCGACAGTAAAAAATTAGTTTTTGAATAATTTACTATAGAAAAGGCAATCCCTGGCGGATTTAAAATTTGCGACAGTAAAAAATTAATTTTTGAAAAATTTACTATAGAAAAGGCAATCCCTAGCGCAATTAAAATTTGCGACACTAAAAAATTATTTTTTGCAAAATTTACTATAGAAAAGGCAATCCCTGGCGTAATTAAAATTTGCGACAGTAAAAAATTATTTTTTGAATAATTTACTATAGAAAAGGAAATCCCTGGCGTATTTAAAATTTGCGACAGCAAAAAATTAATTCGTGAAAAATTTACTATAGAAAAGGCAAACCCTGGCGCAATTAAAATTTGCGACAGTATAAAATTATTTTTTGAAAAATTTACTATAGAAAAGGCAATCCCTGGCGCAATTAAAATTTTCGACAGTAAAAAATTAATTTGTGAAAAATTTACTATAGAAAAGGCAATCCCTGGCGTATTTAAAATTTGCGACAGTAAAAAATTATTTTTTGAAAAATTTACTATAGAAAAGGTAATCCCTGGCGTAATTAAAATTTGCGACAGTAAAAAATTATTTTTTGAATAATTTACTATAGAAAAGGCAATCCCTGGCGTATTTAAAATTTGCGACAGTAAAAAATTATTTTTGAAAAATTTACTATAGAAAAGGCAGTCCCTGGCGCAATTAAAATTTGCGACAGTAGAAAATTATTTTTTGAAAAATTTACTATAGAAAAGACAATCCCTGGCGTATTTAAAATTTGCGACAGTTAAAATATTAATTTGTGCAAAATTTACTATAGAAAAGGCAATCCCTGGCGTATTTAAAATTTGCGACAGTAAAAAATATTTTTTTGCAAAATTTACTATAGTAGAGGCAATCCCTGGCGTATTTAAAATTTGCGACAGTATAAAATTATTTTTTGAAAATTTTACTGTAAAAAAGGCAATCCCTGGCGTATTTAAAATTTGCGACAGTAAAAAATTATTTTTTGAATAATTTACTATAGAAAAGGCAATCCCTGGCGTAATTAAGATTTGCGACAATAAAAAATTATTTTTTGAAAAATTTACTGTAGAAAAGGCAATCCCTGGCGTATTTAAAATTTGCGACAGTAAAAAATTATTTTTTGAAAAATTTACTGTAGAAAAGGCAATCCCTGGCGCAATTAAAACTTGCGACAGTAAAAAATTATTTTTAGAATAATTTACTATAGAAAAGGCAATCCCTGGCGTAATTAAAATTTGCGAAAGTAAAAAATTATTTTTTTAATAATTTACTATAGAAAAGGCAATCCCTGGCGTATTTAAAATTTGCGACAGTAGAAAAATATTTTTTGAAAAATTTACTATAGAAAAGGCAATACCTGGCGTATTTAAAATTTGCTACAGTAAAAAATTAATTTGTGAAAAATTTACTATAGAAAAGGCAATCCCTGGCGTATTTAAAATTTGCGACAGTAAAAAATTATTTTTTGAAAAATCTACTATAGAAAAGGTAATCCCTGGCGTAATTAAAATTTGCGACAGTAAAAAACTATTTTTTGAATAATTTACTATAAAAAAGGCAATTCCTGGCGTATTCAAAATTTGCGACAGTAAAAAATTATTTTTTGAAAAATTTATTATAGAAAAGGCAATCCCTGGCGCAATTAAAATTTGCGACAGCAGAAAATTATTTTTTGAAAAATTTACTATAGAAAAGGCAATCCCTGGCGTATTTAAAATTTGCGACAGTAAAAAATTAATTTGTGAATAATTTACTATAGAAAAGGCAATCCCTGGCGTATTTAAAATTTGCGACAGTAAAAAATTATTTTTGGCAAAATTTACTATAGAAGAGGCAATCCCTGGCGTATTTAAAATTTGCGACAGTATAAAATTATTTTTTGAAAAATTTACTGTAGAAAAGGCAATCCGTGGCGTATTTAAAATTTGCGACAGTCCAAAATTATTTTTTGAATAATTTACTATAGAAAAGGCAATCCCTGGCGCAATTAAAATTTGCGACAGTATAAAATTATATTTTGAAAAATTTACTATAGAAAAGGCAATCCCTGGCGTAATTAAAATTTGCGACAGTAAAAAATTATTTTTTTGCAAAATTTACTACAGAAAAGGCAATCCCTGGCGTATTTAAAATTTGCGACAGTAAAAAATTAATTTGTGAAAAATTTACTATAGAAAAGGCAATACCTGGCATATTTAAAATTTGCGACAGTAAAAAATTAATTTTTGAAAAATTTACCATAGAAAAGACAATCCCTGGCGTATTTAAAATTTGCGACAGGAAAAAATTAAATTTTGAAAAATTTACTATAGACAAGGCAATCCCTGGCGTATTTAAAATTTGCGACAGTAAAAAATTAATTTGTGAAAAATTTACTATAGAAAAGGCAATCCCTGGCGTAATTAAAATTTGCGACAGTAAAAAAGTATTTTTTTGCAAAATTTACTATAGAAAAGGCAATCCCTGGCGTAATTAAAATTTGCGACAGTAAAAAAATTATTTTTTTGCAAAATTTACTATAGAAAAGGCAATCCCTGGCGTATTTAAAATTTGCGACAATAAAAAATTAGTTTTTAAAAATTTACTATAGAAAAGGCAATCCTTGGCGCAATTAAAATTTGCGACAGTAAAAAATTATTTTTGAAAAATTTACTATAGGAAAGGCAATCCCTGGAGCAATTAAAATTTGCGACAGTATAAAATTAAATTTTGAAAAATTTACTATAGAAACGGCAATCCCTGGCGTAATTAAAATTTGCGACAGTAAAAAAGTATTTTTTTGCAAAATTTACTATAGAAAAGGCAATCCCTGGCGTAATTAAAATTTGCGACAGTAAAAAATTATTTTTTTGCAAAATTTACTATAGAAAAGGCAATCCCTGGCGTATTTAAAATTTGCGACAGTAAAAAATTAATTTGTGAAAAATTTACTATAGAAAAGGCAATCCCTGGCGTATTTAAAATTTGCGACAGTAAAAAATTAATTTTTGAAAAATTTACTATAGAAAAGGCAATTACTGGCGTAATTAAAATTTGCGACAGTAAAAAATTATTTTTTGAAAAATTTACTGTAGAAATGGCAATCCTTGGCGTATTTATAATTTGCGACAATAAAAAATAATTTTTTGAAAAATCTACTATAGGAAAGGCAATCCCTGGCGCAATTAAAATTTGCGACAGTAAAAAATAATTTTTTGAAAAATTTACTATAGAAAAGGCAATCCCTGGCGCAATTAAAATTTGCGACAGTAAAAAATTATTTTTTGAATAATTTACTATAGAAAGGGCAATCCCTGGCGTATTTAAAATTTGCGACAGTAAAAAATTAATTTTTGAAAAATTTACTATAGAAAAGACAAACCCTGGCGTATTTAAAACTTGCGACAGTAAAAAATTAATTTTTGAAAAATTTACTATAGAAAAGGCAATCCCTGGCGTAATTAAAACTTGCGACAGCAAAAAATTAGATTTTGAAAAATTTACTATAGAAAAGGCAATCCCTGGCGCAATTAAAATTAGCGACAGTAGAAAATCACTTTTTGAAAAATTTACTATATAAAAGGCAATCCCTGGCGCAATTAAAATTTGCGACACTAAAAAAATTATTTTTTGAATAATTTGCTATAGAAAAGGCAATCCCTGGCGTATTTAAAATTTGCGACAGTAAAAAATTATTTTTTGAAAAATTTACTGTAGAAAATGCAATCCCTGGCGCAATTAAAATTTGCCACAGTAGAAAATTATTTTTTGAAAAATTTACTATAGAAAAAGCAATCCCTGGCGTATTTAAAATTTGCGACAGTTAAAAATTAATTTTTGAAAAATTTACTATAGAAAAGGCAATCCCTGGCGTAATTAAAACTTGCGACAGTAAAAAATTAGTTTTTGAAAAATTTACTATAGAAAAGGCAATCCCTGGCGCAATTAAAATTTGCGACAGTAGAAAATTATTTTTTGAAAAATTTACTATATAAAAGGCAATCCCTGGCGCAATTAAAATTTGCCACAGTAAAAAATTATTTTTTGAATAATTTACTATAGAAAAGGAAATCCCTGGCCTATTTAAAATTTGCGACAGCAAAAAATTAATTCGTGAAAAATTTACTATAGAAAAGGCAAACCCTGGCGCAATTAAAATTTGCGACAGTATAAAATTATTTTTTGAAAAATTTACTATAGAAAAGGCAATCCCTGGCGCAATTAAAATTTTCGACAGTAAAAAATTAATTTGTGAAAAATTTACTATAGAAAAGGCAATCCCTGGCGTATTTAAAATTTGCGACAGTAAAAAATTATTTTTTGAAAAATTTACTATAGAAAAGGTAATCCCTGGCGTAATTAAAATTTGCGACAGTAAAAAATTATTTTTTGAATAATTTACTATAGAAAAGGCAATCCCTGGCCTATTTAAAATTTGCGACAGTAAAAAATTATTTTTTGAAAAATTTACTATAGAAAAGGCAGTCCCTGGCGCAATTAAAATTTGCGACAGTAGAAAATTATTTTTTGAAAAATTTACTATAGAAAAGACAATCCCTGGCGTATTTAAAATTTGCGACAGTTAAAAAATTAATTTGTGCAAAATTTACTATAGAAAAGGCAATCCCTGGCGTATTTAAAATTTGCGACAGTAAAAAATATTTTTTTGCAAAATTTACTATAGTAGAGGCAATCCCTGGCGTATTTAAAATTTGCGACAGTATAAAATTATTTTTTGAAAATTTTACTGTAGAAAAGGCAATCCCTGGCGTATTTAAAATTTGCGACAGTAAAAAATTATTTTTTGAATAATTTACTATAGAAAAGGCAATCCCTGGCGTAATTAAAATTTGCGACAATAAAAAATTATTTTTTGAAAAATTTACTGTAGAAAAGGCAATCCCTGGCGTATTTAAAATTTGCGACAGTAAAAAATTATTTTTTGAAAAATTTACTGTAGAAAAGGCAATCCCTGGCGCAATTAAAACTTGCGACAGTAAAAAATTATTTTTAGAATAATTTACTATAGAAAAGGCAATCCCTGGCGTAATTAAAATTTGCGACAGTAAAAAATTATTTTTTGAATAATTTACTATAGAAAAGGCAATCCCTGGCGTATTTAAAATTTGCGACAGTAGAAAAATATTTTTTGAAAAATTTACTATAGAAAAGGCAATACCTGGCGTATTTAAAATTTGCTACAGTAAAAAATTAATTTGTGAAAAATTTACTATAGAAAAGGCAATCCCTGGCGTATTTAAAATTTGTGACAGTAAAAAATTATTTTTTGAAAAATCTACTATAGAAAAGGTAATCCCTGGCGTAATTAAAATTTGCGACAGTAAAAAACTATTTTTTGAATAATTTACTATAGAAAAGGCAATCCCTGGCGTATTTAAAATTTGCGACAGTAAAAAATTATTTTTTGAAAAATTTATTATAGAAAAGGCAATCCCTGGCGCAATTAAAATTTGCGACAGCAGAAAATTATTTTTTGAAAAATTTACTATAGAAAAGGCAATCCCTGGCGTATTTAAAATTTGCGACAGTAAAAAATTAATTTGTGAAAAATTTACTATAGAAAAGGCAATCCCTGGCGTATTTAAAATTTGCGACAGTAAAAAATTATTTTTGGCAAAATTTACTATAGAAGAGGCAATCCCTGGCGTATTTAAAATTTGCGACAGTATAAAATTATTTTTTGAAAAATTTACTGTAGAAAAGGCAATCCCTGGCGTATTTAAAATTTGCGACAGTCCAAAATTATTTTTTGAATAATTTACTATAGAAAAGGCAATCCCTGGCGCAATTAAAATTTGCGACAGTATAAAATTATATTTTGAAAAATTTACTATAGAAAAGGCAATCCCTGGCGTAATTAAAATTTGCGACAGTAAAAAATTATTTTTTTGCAAAATTTACTACAGAAAAGGCAATCCCTGGCGTATTTAAAATTTGCGACAGTAAAAAATTAATTTGTGAAAAATTTACTATAGAAAAGGCAATCCCTGGCGTATTTAAAATTTGCGACAGTAAAAAATTATTTTTTGCAAAATTTACTATAGAAGAGGCAACCCCTGGCGTATTTAAAATATGCGACAGTATAAAATTATATTTTTAGAAATTTACTGTAGAAAAGGCAACCCTCGCCTATCTAAAATTTGCGACAGTAAAAAATTATTTTTTGAATAATTTACTATAGAAAAGGCAATCCCTTGCGTAATTAAAATTTGCGACAGTAAAAAATTATTTTTTGAAAAATTTGCTGTAGAAAAGGCAATCCCTGGCGTATTTAAAATTTGCGACAGTAAAAAATTATTTTTTGAATAATTTACTATAGAAAAGGCAATCCCTGGCGTATTTAAAATTTGCCACAGTAAAAAATTATTTTTTGAAAAATTTACTGTAGAAAAGGCAATCCCTGGCGTATTTAAAATTTGCGACAGTAAAAAATAATTTTTTGAAAAATTTACTGTAGAAAAGGCAATCCCTGGGGCAATTAAAACTTGCGACAGTAAAAAATTATTTTTTGAATAATTTACTATAGAAAAGGCAACCCGGGCGTAATTAAAATTTGCGACAGTAAAAAATTAATTTTTGAAAAATTTACTATAGAAAAGGCAATCCCTGGCGTAATTAAAATTTGCGACAGTAAAAAATTATTTTTTGAAAAATTTACTGTAGAAAAGGCAATCCCTGGCGCAATTAAAACTTTCGACAGTAAAAAATTATTTTTTGAATAATTTACTATAGAAAAGGCAATCCCTGGCGTAATTAAAATTTGCGACAGTAAAAAATTATTTTTTGAATAATTTACTATAGAGAAGGCAATCCCTGGCGTATTTAAAATTTGCGACAGTAGAAAAATATTTTTTGAAAAATTTTCTATAGAAAAGGCAATCCCTGGCGTATTTAAAATTTGCTACAATAAAAAATTAATTTGTGAAAAATTTACTATAGAAAAGGCAATCCCTGGCGTATTTAAAATTTGCGACAGTAAAAAATTATTTTTTGAAAAATTTACTATAGAAAAGGTAATCCCTGGCGTAATTAAAATTTGCGACAGTAAAAAATTATTTTTTGAATAATTTACTATAGAAAAGGCAATCCCTGGCGTATTTAAAATTTGCGACAGTAAAAAATTATTTTTTGAAAAATTTACTATAGAAAAGGCAATCCCTGGCGCAATTAAAATTTGCGACAGCAGAAAATTATTTTTTGAAAAATTTACTATAGAAAAGGCAATCCCTGGCGTATTTAAAATTTGCGACAGTAAAAAATTATTTTTTGAAAAATTTACTGTAGAAAAGGCAATCCCTGGCGCAATTAAAACTTGCGACAGTAAAAAATTATTTTTTGAATAATTTACTATAGAAAAGGCAATCCCTGTCGTAATTAAAATTTGCGACAGTAAAAAATTATTTTTTGAATAATTTACTATATAAAAGGCAATCCCTGGCGTATTTAAAATTTGCGACAGTAGAAAAATATTTTTTGAAAAATTTACTATAGAAAAGGCAATCCCTGGCGTATTTAAAATTTGCTACAGTAAAAAATTAATTTGTGAAAAATTTACTATAGAAAAGGCAATCCCTGGCGTATTTAAAATTTGCGACAGTAAAAAATTATTTTTTGAAAAATTTACTATAGAAAAGGTAATCCCTGGCGTAAATAAAATTTGCGACAGTAAAAAATTATTTTTTGAATAATTTACTATAGAAAAGGCAATCCCTGGCATATTTAAAATTTGCGACAGTAAAAAATTATTTTTTGAAAAATTTACTATAGAAAAGGCAATCCCTGGCGCAATTAAAATTTGCGACAGCAGAAAATTATTTTTTGAAAAATTTACTATAGAAAAGGCAATCGCTGGCGTATTTAAAATTTGCGACAGTAAAAAATTAATTTGTGAAAAATTTACTATAGAAAAGGCAATCCCTGGAGTATTTAAAATTTGCGACAGTAAAAAATTATTTTTTGCAAAATTTACTATAGAAGAGGCAATCCCTGGCGTATTTAAAATTTGCGACAGTATAAAATTATTTTTTGAAAAATTTACTGTAGAAAAGGCAATCCCTGGCGTATTTAAAATTTGCGACAGTACAAAATTATTTTTTGAATAATTTACTATATAAAAGGCAATCCCTGGCGCAATTAAAATTTGCGACAGTATAAAATTTTATTTTGAAAAATTTACTATAGAAAAGGCAATCCCTGGCGTAATTAAAATTTGCGACAGTAAAAAATTATTTTTTTGCAAAATTTACTATAGAAAAGGCAATCCCCGGCGTATTTAAAATTTGCGACAGTAAAAAATTAATTTGTGAAAAATTTACTATATAAAAGGCAATCCCTGGCATATTTAAAATTTGCGACAGTAAAAAATTAATTTTTGAAAAATTTACTATAGAAGGGGCAATCCCTGGCGTATTTAAAATTTGCGACAGTATAAAATTATATTTTTAAAAATTTACTGTAGAAAAGGCAATCCCTGGCGCAATTAAAACTTGCGACAGTAAAAAATTATTTTTTGAATAATTTACTATAGAAAAGGCAATCCCTGGCGTATTCAAAATTTGCGACAGTAAAAAATTATTTTTTGAATAATTTACTATAGAAAAGGCAATCCCTGGCGTAATTAAAATTTGCGACAGTAAAAAATTATTTTTTGAAAAATTTACTGTAGAAAAGGCAATCCCTGGCGTATTTAAAATTTGCGACAGTAAAAAATAATTTTTTGAAAAATTTACTGTAGAAAAGGCAAACCCTGGCGTATTTAAAATTTGCGACAGTAAAAAATTAATTTTTGAATAATTTACTATAGAAAAGGCAATCCCTGGCGTAATTAAAATTTGCGACAGCAAAAAATTATTTTTTGAAAAATTTACTGTAGAAATGGCAATCCCTGGCGTATTTATAATTTGCGACAGTAAAAAATTATTTTTTGAAAAATTTACTGTAGAAAAGGCAATCCCTGGCGCAATTAAAACTTGCGACAGTAAAAAATTATTTTTTGAATAATTTACTATAGAAAATGCAATCCCTGGCGTAATTAAAATTTGCGACAGTAAAAAATTATTTTTTGAAAAATTTACTGTAGAAAAGGCAATCCCTGGCGTATTTAAAATTTGCGACAGTAAAAAATTATTTTTTGAATAATTTACTATAGAAAAGGCAATCCCTGGCGTAATTAAAATTTGGGACAGTAAAAAATTATTTTTTGAAAAATTTACTGTAGAAAAGGCAATACCTGGCGTATTTAAAATTTGCGACAGTAAAAAATTATTTTTTGAAAAATTTACTGTAGAAAAGGAAATCCCTGGCGCAATTAAAACTTGCGACAGTAAAAAATCATTTTTTGAATAATTTACTATAGAAAAGGCAACCCTGGTGTAATTAAAATTTGCGACAGCAGAAAATTATTTTTTGATAAATTTACTATAGAAAAGGCAATCCATGGCGTATTTAAAATTTGCGACAGTAAAAAATTATTTTTTGAAAAATTTACTATAGAAAAGGCAATCCCTGGCGCAATTAAAATTTGCGACAGCAGAAAATTATTTTTTGAAAAATTTACTATAGAAAAGGCAATCCATGGCGTATTTAAAATTTGCGACAGTAAACAATTAATTTGTGAAAAATTTACTATAGAAAAGGCAATCCGTGGAGTATTTAAAACTTGCGACAGTAAAAAATTATTTTTTGCAAAATTTACTTTAGAAGAGGCAATCCCTGGCGTATTTAAAATTTGCGACAGTATAAAATTATTATTTGAAAAATTTACTGTAGAAAAGGCAATCCCTGGCGTATTTAAAATTTGCGACAGTAAAAAATTATTTTTTGAAAAATTTACTATAGAAAAGGCAATCCCTGGCGCAATTAAAATTTGCGACAGCAGAAAATTATTTTTTGAAAAATTTACTATAGAAAAGGCAATCCATGGCGTATTTAAAATTTGCGACAGTAAACAATTAATTTGTGAAAAATTTACTATAGAAAAGGCAATCCGTGGAGTATTTAAAACTTGCGACAGTAAAAAATTATTTTTTGCAAAATTTACTTTAGAAGAGGCAATCCCTGGCGTATTTAAAATTTGCGACAGTATAAAATTATTATTTGAAAAATTTACTGTAGAAAAGGCAATCCCTGGCGTATTTAAAATTTGCGACTGTACAAAATTATTTTTTGAGTAATTTACTATAGAAAAGGCAATCCCTGGCGCAATTAAAATTTGCGACAGTATAAAATTATATTTTGAAAAATTTACTATAGAAAAGGCAATCCCTGGCGTAATTAAAATTTGCGACAGTAAAAAATTATTTTTTTGCAAAATTTACTATAGAAAAGGCAATCCCTGGCGTATTTAAAATTTGCGGCAGTAAAAAATTATTTTGTGAAAAATTTACTATAGAAGAGGCAATCCCTGGCATATTTAAAATTTGCGACAGTAAAAAAATAATTTTTTGAAAAATTTACCATAGAAAAGACAATCCCTGGCGTATTTAAAATTTGCGACAGTAAAAAATTAAATTTTGAAAAATTTACTATAGAAAAGGCAATCCCTGGCGTATTTAAAATTTGCGACAGTAAAAAATTAATTTGTGAAAAATTTACTATAGAAAAGGCAATCCCTGGCGTATTTAAAATTTGCGACAGTAAAAAATTTTTTTTTGAAAAATTTACTATAGAAAAGGCAATCCCTGGCGCAATTAAAATTTGCGACTGCAGAAAATTATTTTTTGAAAAATTTTCTATAGAAAAGGCAATCCCTGGCGTATTTAAAATTTGCGACAGTAAAAAATTAATTTGTGAAAAATTTACTATAGAAAAGGCAATCCCTGGAGTATTTAAAATTTGCGACAGTAAAAAATTATTTTTTGCAAAATTTACTATAGAAGAGGCAATCCCTGGCGTATTTAAAATTTGCGACAGTATAAAATTATTTTTTGAAAAATTTACTGTAGAAAAGGCAATCCCTGGCGTATTTAAAATTTGCGACAGTACAAAATTATTTTTTGAATAATTTACTATAGAAAAGGCAATCCCTGGCGCAATTAAATTTGCGATAGTATAAAATTATATTTTGAAAAATGTACTATAGAAAAGGCAATCCCTGGCGTAATTAAAATTTGCGACAGTAAAAAATTATTTTTTTGCAAAATTTACTATAGAAAAGGCAATCCCTGGCGCAATTAAAATTTGCGACAGCAGAAAATTAATTTGTGAAAAATTTACTATAGAAAAGGCAATCCCTGGCATATTTAAAATTTGCGACAGTAAAAAATTAATTTTTGAAAAATTTACCATAGAAAAGACAATCCCTGGCGTATTTAAAATTTGCGACAGTAAAAAATTAAATTTTGAAAAATTTACTATAGAAAAGGCAATCCCTGGCGTATTTAAAATTTGCGACAATAAAAAATTAATTTGTGAAAAATTTACTATAGAAAAGGCAATCCCTGGCGTATTTAAAATTTGCGAGAGTAAAAAATTATTTTTTGCAAAATTTACTATAGAAGAGGCAATCCCTGGCGTATTTAAAATTTGCGACAGTATAAAATTATATTTTTAAAAATTTACTGTAGAAAAGGCAACCCTGGCGTATCTAAAATTTGCGACAGTAAAAAATTATTTTTTGAATAATTTACTATAGAAAAGGCAATCCCTGGCGTAATTAAAATTTGCGACAGTAAAAAATTATTTTTTGAAAAATTTACTGTAGAAAAGTTAATCCCTGGCGTATTTAAAATTAGCGACAGTAAAAAATTATTTTTTGAAAAATTTACTGCAGAAAAGGCAATCCCTGGCGTATTTAAAATTTGCGACAGTAAAAAATTAATTTGTGAAAAATTTACTATAGAAAAGGCAATCCCTGGCGTATTTAAAATTTGCGACAGTAAAAAATTATTTTTTGAAAAATTTACTATAGAAAAGGCAATCCCTGGCGCAATTAAAATTTGCGACTGCAGAAAATTATTTTTTGAAAAATTTTCTATAGAAAAGGCAATCCCTGGCGTATTTAAAATTTGCGACAGTAAAAAATTAATTTGTGAAAAATTTACTATAGAAAAGGCAATCCCTGGAGTATTTAAAATTTGCGACAGTAAAAAATTATTTTTTGCAAAATTTACTATAGAAGAGGCAATCCCTGGCGTATTTAAAATTTGCGACAGTATAAAATTATTTTTTGAAAAATTTACTGTAGAAAAGGCAATCCCTGGCGTATTTAAAATTTGCGACAGTACAAAATTATTTTTTGAATAATTTACTATAGAAAAGGCAATCCCTGGCGCAATTAAATTTGCGATAGTATAAAATTATATTTTGAAAAATGTACTATAGAAAAGGCAATCCCTGGCGTAATTAAAATTTGCGACAGTAAAAAATTATTTTTTTGCAAAATTTACTATAGAAAAGGCAATCCCTGGCGCAATTAAAATTTGCGACAGCAGAAAATTAATTTGTGAAAAATTTACTATAGAAAAGGCAATCCCTGGCATATTTAAAATTTGCGACAGTAAAAAATTAATTTTTGAAAAATTTACCATAGAAAAGACAATCCCTGGCGTATTTAAAATTTGCGACAGTAAAAAATTAAATTTTGAAAAATTTACTATAGAAAAGGCAATCCCTGGCGTATTTAAAATTTGCGACAATAAAAAATTAATTTGTGAAAAATTTACTATAGAAAAGGCAATCCCTGGCGTATTTAAAATTTGCGAGAGTAAAAAATTATTTTTTGCAAAATTTACTATAGAAGAGGCAATCCCTGGCGTATTTAAAATTTGCGACAGTATAAAATTATATTTTTAAAAATTTACTGTAGAAAAGGCAAACCTGGCGTATCTAAAATTTGCGACAGTAAAAAATTATT
The DNA here is from genome assembly GCA_963930735.1 of Dioctria linearis. Taxonomy (NCBI): domain Eukaryota; kingdom Metazoa; phylum Arthropoda; class Insecta; order Diptera; family Asilidae; genus Dioctria; species Dioctria linearis. The sequence continues at coordinate 15,369 of CAWVNZ010002784.1, read as the reverse complement.
TTTTGAATAATTTACTATAGAAAAGGCAATCCCTGGCGTAATTAAAATTTGCGACAGTAAAAAATTATTTTTTGAAAAATTTACTGTAGAAAAGTTAATCCCTGGCGTATTTAAAATTAGCGACAGTAAACAATTATTTTTTGAAAAATTTACTGTAGAAAAGGCAATCCCTGGCGCAATTAAAACTTGCGACAGTAAAAAATTATTTTTTGAATAATTTACTATAGAAAAGGCAATCCCTGGCGTAATTAAAATTTGCGACAGTAAAAATTATTTTTTGAAAAATTTACTGTAGAAAAGGCAATCCCTGGCGTATTTAAAATTTGCGACAGTAAAAAATTATTTTTTGAATAATTTACTATAGAAAAGGCAATCCCTGGCGTAATTAAAATTTGCGACAGTAAAAAATTATTTTTTTAAAAAATTACTGTAGAAAAGGCAATCCCTGGCGTATTTAAATTTTGCGACAGTAAAAAATAATTTTTTGAAAAATTTACTGTAGAAAAGGCAATCCCTGGCGTAATTAAAATTTGCGACAGTAAAAAATTATTTTTTGAAAAATTTACTGTAAAAAAGGCAATCCCTGGCGTATTTAAAATTTGCGACAGTAAAAAATTATTTTTTGAAAAATTTACTGTAGAAAAGGCAATCCCTGGTGTAATTAAAACTTGCGACAGTAAAAAATTATTTTTTGAATAATTTACTATAGAAAATGCAATCCCTGGCGTAATTAAAATTTGCGACAGTAAAAAATTATTTTTTGAAAAATTTACTGCAGAAAAGGCAATCCCTGGCGTATTTAAAATTTGCGACAGTAAAAAATTATTTTTTGAATAATTTACTATAGAAAAGGCAATCCCTGGCGTAATTAAAATTTGGGACAGTAAAAAATTATTTTTTGACAAATTTACTGTAGAAAAGGCAATCCCTGGCGTATTTAAAATTTGCGACAGTAAAAAATTATTTTTTGAAAAATTTACTGTAGAAAAGGCAATCCCTGGCGCAATTAAAACTTGCGACAGTAAAAAATTATTTTTTTAATAATTTACTATAGAAAAGGCAACTCTGGCGTAATTAAAATTTGCGACAGTAAAAAATTATTTTTTGAATAATTTACTATAGAAAAGGCAATCCCTGGCGTATTTAAAATTTTCGACAGAAGAAAATTATTTTTTGCAAAATTTACTATAGAAGAGGCAATCCCTGGCGTATTTAAAATTTGCGACAGTATAAAATTATTTTTTGAAAAATTTACTATAGAAAAGGCAATCCCTGGCGTATTTAAAATTTGCGACAGTAAAAAATAATTTTTTGAATAATTTACTATAGAAAAGGCAATCCCTGGCGCTATTAAAATTTGCGACAGTATAAAATTAAATTTTGAAAAATTTACTATAGAAAAGGCAATCCCTGGCGTAATTAAAATTTGCGACAGTAAAAAATTATTTTTTTGCAAAATTTACTATAGAAAAGGCAATCCCTGGCGTATTTAAAATTTGCGACAGTAAAAAATTAATTTGTGAAAAATTTACTATGGAAAAGGCAAACCCTGGCGTATTTAAAATTTGCGACAGTAAAAAACTATTTTTTGAAAAATTTACTGTAGAAAAGGCAATCCCTGGCGCAATTAAAACTTGCGACAGTAAAAAATTATTTTTTGAATAATTTACTATAGAAAAGGCAATCCCTGGCGTATTTAAAATTTTCGACAGTAAAAAATAATTTTTTGAAAAATTTACTATAGAAAAGGCAATCCCTGGCGCAATTAAAATTTACGACAGCAGAAAATTATTTTTTGAAAAATTTAGTATAGAAAAGGCAATCCCTGGCGTATTTAAAATTTGCGACAGTAAAAAATTAATTTGTGAAAAATTTACTATAGAAAAGGCAATCCCTGGAGTATTTAAAATTTGCGACAGTAAAAAATTATTTTTTGCAAAATTTACTATAGAAGAGGCAATCCCTGGCGTATTTAAAATTTGCGATAGTATAAAATTATTTTTTGAAAAATTTACTGTAGAAAAGGCAATTCCTGGCGTAATTAAAATTTGCGACAGTAAAAAATTATTTTTTTGCAAAATTTACTATAGAAAAGGCAATCCCTGGCGTATTTAAAATTTGCGACAGTAAAAAATTAATTTGTGAAAAATTTACTATAGAAAAGGCAATCCCTGGCGCAATTAAAATTTGCGACAGTATAAAATTAAATTTTGAAAAATTTACTATAGAAAAAGCAATGCCTGGCGTAATTAAAATTTGCGACAGTAAAAAATTATTTTTTTGCAAAATTTACTACAGAAAAGGCAATCCCTGGCGTATTTAAAATTTGCGACAGTAAAAAATTAATTTGTGAAAAATTTACTATGGAAAAGGCAATCCCTGGCGTATTTAAAATTTGCGACAGTAAAAAATTATTTTTTGAAAAATTTACTGTAGAAAAGGCAATCCCTGGTGCAATTAAAACTTGCGACAGTAAAAAATTATTTTTTGAATAATTTACTATAGAAAAGGCAATCCCTGGCGTATTTAAAATTTGCGACAGTAAAAAATTATTTTTGAAAAATTTACTATAGAAAAGGCAATCCCTGGCGTAATTAAAATTTGCGACAGCAGAAAATTATTTTTTGAAAAATTTACTATAGAAAAGGCAATCCCTGGCGTATTTAAAATTTGCGACAGTAAAAAATTAATTTGTGAAAAATTTACTATAGAAAAGGCAATCCCTGGAGTATTTAAAATTTGCGACAGTAAAAAATTATTTTTTGCAAAATTTACTATAGAAGTGGCAATCCCTGGCGTAATTAAAATTTGCGACAGTAAAAAATTATTTTTTTGCAAAATTTACTATAGAAAAGGCAATCCCTGGCGTATTTAAAATTTGCGACAGTAAAAAATTAATTTGTGAAAAATTTACTATGGAAAAGGCAAACCCTGGCGTATTTAAAATTTGCGACAGTAAAAAACTATTTTTTGAAAAATTTACTGTAGAAAAGGCAATCCCTGGCGCAATTAAAACTTGCGACAGTAAAAAATTATTTTTTGAATAATTTACTATAGAAAAGGCAATCCCTGGCGTATTTAAAATTTTCGACAGTAAAAAATATTTTTTTGAAAAATTTACTATAGAAAAGGCAATCCCTGGCGCAATTAAAATTTGCGACAGCAGAAAATTATTTTTTAAAAAATTTACTATAGAAAAGGCAATCCCTGGCGTATTTAAAATTTGCGACAGTAACAAATTAATTTGTGAAAAATTTACTATAGAAAAGGCAATCCCTGGAGTATTTAAAATTTGCGACAGTAAAAAATTATTTTTTGCAAAATTTACTATAGAAGAGGCAATCCCTGGCGTATTTAAAATTTGCGACAGTATAAAATTATTTTTTGAAAAATTTACTGCAGAAAAGGCAATCCCTGGCGTATTTAAAATTTGCGACAGTACAAAATTATTTTTTGAATAATTTACTATAGAAAAGGCAACCCCTGGCGCAATTAAAATTTGCGACAGTATAAAATTATATTTTGAAAAATTTACTAAAGAAAAGGCAATTCCTGGCGTAATTAAAATTTGCGACAGTAAAAAATTATTTTTTTGCAAAATTTACTATAGAAAAGGCAATCCCTGGCGTATTTAAAATTTGCGACAGTAAAAAATTAATCTGTGAAAAATTTACTATAGAAAAGGCAATCCCTGGCATATTTAAAATTTGCGACAGTAAAAAATTAATTTTTGAAAAATTTACCATAGAAAAGACAATCCCTGACGTATTTAAAATTTGCGACAGTAAAAAATTAAATTTTGAAAAATTTACTATAGAAAAGGCAATCCCTGGCGTATTTAAAATTTGCGACAGTAAAAAATTAATTTGTGAAAAATTTACTATAGAAAAGGCAATCCCTGGCATATTTAAAATTTGCGACAGTAAAAAATTAATTTTTGAAAAATTTACCATAGAAATGACAATCCTTGACGTATTTAAAATTTGCGATAGTAAAAAATTAAATTTTGAAAAATTTACTATAGAAAAGGCAATCCCTGGCATATTTAAAATTTGCGACAGTAAAAAATTAATTTGTGAAAAATTTACTATAGAAAAGGCCATCCCTGGCGTATTTAAAATTTGCGACAGTAAAAAATTATTTTTTGCAAAATTTACTATAGAAGAGGCAATCCCTGGCGTATTTAAAATTTGCGACAGTATAAAATTATATTTTTAAAAATTTACTATAGAAAAGGCAATCCCTGGCGTATTTAAAATTTGCGACAGTAAAAAATACTTTTTTGAATAATTTACTATAGAAAAGGCAATCCCTGGCGCAATTAAAATTTGCGACAGTATAAAATTAAATTTTGAAAAATTTACTATAGAAAAGGCAATCCCTGGCGTAATTAAAATTTGTGACAGTAAAAAATTATTTTTTTTCAAAATTTACTATAGAAAAGGCAATCCCTGGCGTATTTAAAATTTGCGACAGTAAAAAATTAATTTGTGAAAAATTTACTATGGAAAAGGCAAACCCTGGCGTATTTAAAATTTGCGACAGTAAAAAACTATTTTTTGAAAAATTTACTGTAGAAAAGGCAATCCCTGGCGCAATTAAAACTTGCGACAGTAAAAAATTATTTTTTGAATAATTTACTATAGAAAAGGCAATCCCTGGCGTATTTAAAATTTTCGACAGTAAAAAATATTTTTTTGAAAAATTTACTATAGAAAAGGCAATCCCTGGCGCAATTAAAATTTGCGACAGCAGAAAATTATTTTTTGAAAAATTTACTATAGAAAAGGCAATCCCTGGCGTATTTAAAATTTGCGACAGTAAAAATTATTTTTTGAAAAATTTACTGTAGAAAAGGCAATCCCTGGTGCAATTAAAACTTGCGACAGTAAAAAATTATTTTTTGAATAATTTACTATAGAAAAGGCAATCCCTGGCGTATTTAAAATTTGCGACAGTAAAAAATTATTTTTTGAAAAATTTACTATAGAAAAGGCAATCCCTGGCGCAATTAAAATTTGCGACAGCAGAAAATTATTTTTTGAAAAATTTACTATAGAAAAGGCAATCCCTGGCGTATTTAAAATTTGCGACAGTAAAAAATTAATTTGTGAAAAATTTACTATAGAAAAGGCAATCCCTGGAGTATTTAAAATTTGCGACAGTAAAAAATTATTTTTTGCAAAATTTACTATAGAAGAGGCAATCCCTGGCGTAATTAAAATTTGCGACAGTAAAAAATTATTTTTTTGCAAAATTTACTATAGAAAAGGCAATCCCTGGCGTATTCAAAATTTGCGACAGTAAAAAATTAATTTGTGAAAAATTTACTATGGAAAAGGAAAACCCTGGCGTATTTAAAATTTGCGACAGTAAAAAATTATTTTTTGAAAAATTTACTGTAGAAAAGGCAATCCCTGGCGTATTTAAAATTTGCGACAGTAAAAAATAATTTTTTGAAAAATTTACTGTAGAAAAGGCAAACCCTGGCGTATTTAAAATTTGCGACAGTAAAAAATTAATTTTTGAATAATTTACTATAGAAAAGGCAATCCCTGGCGTAATTAAAATTTGCGACAGCAAAAAATTATTTTTTGAAAAATTTACTGTAGAAATGGCAATCCCTGGCGTATTTATAATTTGCGACAGTAAAAAATTATTTTTTGAAAAATTTACTGTAGAAAAGGCAATCCCTGGCGCAATTAAAACTTGCGACAGTAAAAAATTATTTTTTGAATAATTTACTATAGAAAATGCAATCCCTGGCGTAATTAAAATTTGCGACAGTAAAAAATTATTTTTTGAAAAATTTACTGTAGAAAAGGCAATCCCTGGCGTATTTAAAATTTGCGACAGTAAAAAATTATTTTTTGAATAATTTACTATAGAAAAGGCAATCCCTGGCGTAATTAAAATTTGGGACAGTAAAAAATTATTTTTTGAAAAATTTACTGTAGAAAAGGCAATACCTGGCGTATTTAAAATTTGCGACAGTAAAAAATTATTTTTTGAAAAATTTACTGTAGAAAAGGAAATCCCTGGCGCAATTAAAACTTGCGACAGTAAAAAATCATTTTTTGAATAATTTACTATAGAAAAGGCAACCCTGGTGTAATTAAAATTTGCGACAGCAGAAAATTATTTTTTGAAAAATTTACTATAGAAAAGGCAATCCATGGCGTATTTAAAATTTGCGACAGTAAAAAATTATTTTTTGAAAAATTTACTATAGAAAAGGCAATCCCTGGCGCAATTAAAATTTGCGACAGCAGAAAATTATTTTTTGAAAAATTTACTATAGAAAAGGCAATCCATGGCGTATTTAAAATTTGCGACAGTAAACAATTAATTTGTGAAAAATTTACTATAGAAAAGGCAATCCGTGGAGTATTTAAAACTTGCGACAGTAAAAAATTATTTTTTGCAAAATTTACTTTAGAAGAGGCAATCCCTGGCGTATTTAAAATTTGCGACAGTATAAAATTATTATTTGAAAAATTTACTGTAGAAAAGGCAATCCCTGGCGTATTTAAAATTTGCGACAGTAAAAAATTATTTTTTGAAAAATTTACTATAGAAAAGGCAATCCCTGGCGCAATTAAAATTTGCGACAGCAGAAAATTATTTTTTGAAAAATTTACTATAGAAAAGGCAATCCATGGCGTATTTAAAATTTGCGACAGTAAACAATTAATTTGTGAAAAATTTACTATAGAAAAGGCAATCCGTGGAGTATTTAAAACTTGCGACAGTAAAAAATTATTTTTTGCAAAATTTACTTTAGAAGAGGCAATCCCTGGCGTATTTAAAATTTGCGACAGTATAAAATTATTATTTGAAAAATTTACTGTAGAAAAGGCAATCCCTGGCGTATTTAAAATTTGCGACTGTACAAAATTATTTTTTGAGTAATTTACTATAGAAAAGGCAATCCCTGGCGCAATTAAAATTTGCGACAGTATAAAATTATATTTTGAAAAATTTACTATAGAAAAGGCAATCCCTGGCGTAATTAAAATTTGCGACAGTAAAAAATTATTTTTTTGCAAAATTTACTATAGAAAAGGCAATCCCTGGCGTATTTAAAATTTGCGGCAGTAAAAAATTATTTTGTGAAAAATTTACTATAGAAGAGGCAATCCCTGGCATATTTAAAATTTGCGACAGTAAAAAAATAATTTTTTGAAAAATTTACCATAGAAAAGACAATCCCTGGCGTATTTAAAATTTGCGACAGTAAAAAATTAAATTTTGAAAAATTTACTATAGAAAAGGCAATCCCTGGCGTATTTAAAATTTGCGACAGTAAAAAATTAATTTGTGAAAAATTTACTATAGAAAAGGCAATCCCTGGCGTATTTAAAATTTGCGACAGTAAAAAATTATTTTTTGAAAAATTTACTATAGAAAAGGCAATCCCTGGCGCAATTAAAATTTGCGACTGCAGAAAATTATTTTTTGAAAAATTTTCTATAGAAAAGGCAATCCCTGGCGTATTTAAAATTTGCGACAGTAAAAAATTAATTTGTGAAAAATTTACTATAGAAAAGGCAATCCCTGGAGTATTTAAAATTTGCGACAGTAAAAAATTATTTTTTGCAAAATTTACTATAGAAGAGGCAATCCCTGGCGTATTTAAAATTTGCGACAGTATAAAATTATTTTTTGAAAAATTTACTGTAGAAAAGGCAATCCCTGGCGTATTTAAAATTTGCGACAGTACAAAATTATTTTTTGAATAATTTACTATAGAAAAGGCAATCCCTGGCGCAATTAAATTTGCGATAGTATAAAATTATATTTTGAAAAATGTACTATAGAAAAGGCAATCCCTGGCGTAATTAAAATTTGCGACAGTAAAAAATTATTTTTTTGCAAAATTTACTATAGAAAAGGCAATCCCTGGCGCAATTAAAATTTGCGACAGCAGAAAATTAATTTGTGAAAAATTTACTATAGAAAAGGCAATCCCTGGCATATTTAAAATTTGCGACAGTAAAAAATTAATTTTTGAAAAATTTACCATAGAAAAGACAATCCCTGGCGTATTTAAAATTTGCGACAGTAAAAAATTAAATTTTGAAAAATTTACTATAGAAAAGGCAATCCCTGGCGTATTTAAAATTTGCGACAATAAAAAATTAATTTGTGAAAAATTTACTATAGAAAAGGCAATCCCTGGCGTATTTAAAATTTGCGAGAGTAAAAAATTATTTTTTGCAAAATTTACTATAGAAGAGGCAATCCCTGGCGTATTTAAAATTTGCGACAGTATAAAATTATATTTTTAAAAATTTACTGTAGAAAAGGCAACCCTGGCGTATCTAAAATTTGCGACAGTAAAAAATTATTTTTTGAATAATTTACTATAGAAAAGGCAATCCCTGGCGTAATTAAAATTTGCGACAGTAAAAAATTATTTTTTGAAAAATTTACTGTAGAAAAGTTAATCCCTGGCGTATTTAAAATTAGCGACAGTAAACAATTATTTTTTGAAAAATTTACTGTAGAAAAGGCAATCCCTGGCGCAATTAAAACTTGCGACAGTAAAAAATTATTTTTTGAATAATTTACTATAGAAAAGGCAATCCCTGGCGTAATTAAAATTTGCGACAGTAAAAATTATTTTTTGAAAAATTTACTGTAGAAAAGGCAATCCCTGGCGTATTTAAAATTTGCGACAGTAAAAAATTATTTTTTGAATAATTTACTATAGAAAAGGCAATCCCTGGCGTAATTAAAATTTGCGACAGTAAAAAATTATTTTTTTAAAAAATTACTGTAGAAAAGGCAATCCCTGGCGTATTTAAATTTTGCGACAGTAAAAAATAATTTTTTGAAAAATTTACTGTAGAAAAGGCAATCCCTGGCGTAATTAAAATTTGCGACAGTAAAAAATTATTTTTTGAAAAATTTACTGTAAAAAAGGCAATCCCTGGCGTATTTAAAATTTGCGACAGTAAAAAATTATTTTTTGAAAAATTTACTGTAGAAAAGGCAATCCCTGGTGTAATTAAAACTTGCGACAGTAAAAAATTATTTTTTGAATAATTTACTATAGAAAATGCAATCCCTGGCGTAATTAAAATTTGCGACAGTAAAAAATTATTTTTTGAAAAATTTACTGCAGAAAAGGCAATCCCTGGCGTATTTAAAATTTGCGACAGTAAAAAATTATTTTTTGAATAATTTACTATAGAAAAGGCAATCCCTGGCGTAATTAAAATTTGGGACAGTAAAAAATTATTTTTTGACAAATTTACTGTAGAAAAGGCAATCCCTGGCGTATTTAAAATTTGCGACAGTAAAAAATTATTTTTTGAAAAATTTACTGTAGAAAAGGCAATCCCTGGCGCAATTAAAACTTGCGACAGTAAAAAATTATTTTTTTAATAATTTACTATAGAAAAGGCAACTCTGGCGTAATTAAAATTTGCGACAGTAAAAAATTATTTTTTGAATAATTTACTATAGAAAAGGCAATCCCTGGCGTATTTAAAATTTTCGACAGAAGAAAATTATTTTTTGCAAAATTTACTATAGAAGAGGCAATCCCTGGCGTATTTAAAATTTGCGACAGTATAAAATTATTTTTTGAAAAATTTACTATAGAAAAGGCAATCCCTGGCGTATTTAAAATTTGCGACAGTAAAAAATAATTTTTTGAATAATTTACTATAGAAAAGGCAATCCCTGGCGCTATTAAAATTTGCGACAGTATAAAATTAAATTTTGAAAAATTTACTATAGAAAAGGCAATCCCTGGCGTAATTAAAATTTGCGACAGTAAAAAATTATTTTTTTGCAAAATTTACTATAGAAAAGGCAATCCCTGGCGTATTTAAAATTTGCGACAGTAAAAAATTAATTTGTGAAAAATTTACTATGGAAAAGGCAAACCCTGGCGTATTTAAAATTTGCGACAGTAAAAAACTATTTTTTGAAAAATTTACTGTAGAAAAGGCAATCCCTGGCGCAATTAAAACTTGCGACAGTAAAAAATTATTTTTTGAATAATTTACTATAGAAAAGGCAATCCCTGGCGTATTTAAAATTTTCGACAGTAAAAAATAATTTTTTGAAAAATTTACTATAGAAAAGGCAATCCCTGGCGCAATTAAAATTTGCGACAGCAGAAAATTATTTTTTGAAAAATTTAGTATAGAAAAGGCAATCCCTGGCGTATTTAAAATTTGCGACAGTAAAAAATTAATTTGTGAAAAATTTACTATAGAAAAGGCAATCCCTGGAGTATTTAAAATTTGCGACAGTAAAAAATTATTTTTTGCAAAATTTACTATAGAAGAGGCAATCCCTGGCGTATTTAAAATTTGCGATAGTATAAAATTATTTTTTGAAAAATTTACTGTAGAAAAGGCAATTCCTGGCGTAATTAAAATTTGCGACAGTAAAAAATTATTTTTTTGCAAAATTTACTATAGAAAAGGCAATCCCTGGCGTATTTAAAATTTGCGACAGTAAAAAATTAATTTGTGAAAAATTTACTATAGAAAAGGCAATCCCTGGCGCAATTAAAATTTGCGACAGTATAAAATTAAATTTTGAAAAATTTACTATAGAAAAGGCAATGCCTGGCGTAATTAAAATTTGCGACAGTAAAAAATTATTTTTTTGCAAAATTTACTACAGAAAAGGCAATCCCTGGCGTATTTAAAATTTGCGACAGTAAAAAATTAATTTGTGAAAAATTTACTATGGAAAAGGCAATCCCTGGCGTATTTAAAATTTGCGACAGTAAAAAATTATTTTTTGAAAAATTTACTGTAGAAAAGGCAATCCCTGGTGCAATTAAAACTTGCGACAGTAAAAAATTATTTTTTGAATAATTTACTATAGAAAAGGCAATCCCTGGCGTATTTAAAATTTGCGACAGTAAAAAATTATTTTTGAAAAATTTACTATAGAAAAGGCAATCCCTGGCGTAATTAAAATTTGCGACAGCAGAAAATTATTTTTTGAAAAATTTACTATAGAAAAGGCAATCCCTGGCGTATTTAAAATTTGCGACAGTAAAAAATTAATTTGTGAAAAATTTACTATAGAAAAGGCAATCCCTGGAGTATTTAAAATTTGCGACAGTAAAAAATTATTTTTTGCAAAATTTACTATAGAAGTGGCAATCCCTGGCGTAATTAAAATTTGCGACAGTAAAAAATTATTTTTTTGCAAAATTTACTATAGAAAAGGCAATCCCTGGCGTATTTAAAATTTGCGACAGTAAAAAATTAATTTGTGAAAAATTTACTATGGAAAAGGCAAACCCTGGCGTATTTAAAATTTGCGACAGTAAAAAACTATTTTTTGAAAAATTTACTGTAGAAAAGGCAATCCCTGGCGCAATTAAAACTTGCGACAGTAAAAAATTATTTTTTGAATAATTTACTATAGAAAAGGCAATCCCTGGCGTATTTAAAATTTTCGACAGTAAAAAATATTTTTTTGAAAAATTTACTATAGAAAAGGCAATCCCTGGCGCAATTAAAATTTGCGACAGCAGAAAATTATTTTTTAAAAAATTTACTATAGAAAAGGCAATCCCTGGCGTATTTAAAATTTGCGACAGTAAAAAATTAATTTGTGAAAAATTTACTATAGAAAAGGCAATCCCTGGAGTATTTAAAATTTGCGACAGTAAAAAATTATTTTTTGCAAAATTTACTATAGAAGAGGCAATCCCTGGCGTATTTAAAATTTGCGACAGTATAAAATTATTTTTTGAAAAATTTACTGTAGAAAAGGCAATCCCTGGCGTATTTAAAATTTGCGACAGTACAAAATTATTTTTTGAATAATTTACTATAGAAAAGGCAACCCCTGGCGCAATTAAAATTTGCGACAGTATAAAATTATATTTTGAAAAATTTACTAAAGAAAAGGCAATTCCTGGCGTAATTAAAATTTGCGACAGTAAAAAATTATTTTTTTGCAAAATTTACTATAGAAAAGGCAATCCCTGGCGTATTTAAAATTTGCGACAGTAAAAAATTAATCTGTGAAAAATTTACTATAGAAAAGGCAATCCCTGGCATATTTAAAATTTGCGACAGTAAAAAATTAATTTTTGAAAAATTTACCATAGAAAAGACAATCCCTGACGTATTTAAAATTTGCGACAGTAAAAAATTAAATTTTGAAAAATTTACTATAGAAAAGGCAATCCCTGGCGTATTTAAAATTTGCGACAGTAAAAAATTAATTTGTGAAAAATTTACTATAGAAAAGGCAATCCCTGGCATATTTAAAATTTGCGACAGTAAAAAATTAATTTTTGAAAAATTTACCATAGAAATGACAATCCTTGACGTATTTAAAATTTGCGATAGTAAAAAATTAAATTTTGAAAAATTTACTATAGAAAAGGCAATCCCTGGCGTATTTAAAATTTGCGACAGTAAAAAATTAATTTGTGAAAAATTTACTATAGAAAAGGCCATCCCTGGCGTATTTAAAATTTGCGACAGTAAAAAATTATTTTTTGCAAAATTTACTATAGAAGAGGCAATCCCTGGCGTATTTAAAATTTGCGACAGTATAAAATTATATTTTTAAAAATTTACTATAGAAAAGGCAATCCCTGGCGTATTTAAAATTTGCGACAGTAAAAAATACTTTTTTGAATAATTTACTATAGAAAAGGCAATCCCTGGCGCAATTAAAATTTGCGACAGTATAAAATTAAATTTTGAAAAATTTACTATAGAAAAGGCAATCCCTGGCGTAATTAAAATTTGTGACAGTAAAAAATTATTTTTTTTCAAAATTTACTATAGAAAAGGCAATCCCTGGCGTATTTAAAATTTGCGACAGTAAAAAATTAATTTGTGAAAAATTTACTATGGAAAAGGCAAACCCTGGCGTATTTAAAATTTGCGACAGTAAAAAGCTATTTTTTGAAAAATTTACTGTAGAAAAGGCAATCCCTGGCGCAATTAAAACTTGCGACAGTAAAAAATTATTTTTTGAATAATTTACTATAGAAAAGGCAATCCCTGGCGTATTTAAAATTTTCGACAGTAAAAAATATTTTTTTGAAAAATTTACTATAGAAAAGGCAATCCCTGGCGCAATTAAAATTTGCGACAGCAGAAAATTATTTTTTGAAAAATTTACTATAGAAAAGGCAATCCCTGGCGTATTTAAAATTTGCGACAGTAAAAATTATTTTTTGAAAAATTTACTGTAGAAAAGGCAATCCCTGGTGCAATTAAAACTTGCGACAGTAAAAAATTATTTTTTGAATAATTTACTATAGAAAAGGCAATCCCTGGCGTATTTAAAATTTGCGACAGTAAAAAATTATTTTTTGAAAAATTTACTATAGAAAAGGCAATCCCTGGCGCAATTAAAATTTGCGACAGCAGAAAATTATTTTTTGAAAAATTTACTATAGAAAAGGCAATCCCTGGCGTATTTAAAATTTGCGACAGTAAAAAATTAATTTGTGAAAAATTTACTATAGAAAAGGCAATCCCTGGAGTATTTAAAATTTGCGACAGTAAAAAATTATTTTTTGCAAAATTTACTATAGAAGAGGCAATCCCTGGCGTAATTAAAATTTGCGACAGTAAAAAATTATTTTTTTGCAAAATTTACTATAGAAAAGGCAATCCCTGGCGTATTTAAAATTTGCGACAGTAAAAAATTAATTTGTGAAAAATTTACTATGGAAAAGGAAAACCCTGGCGTATTTAAAATTTGCGACAGTAAAAAACTATTTTTTGAAAAATTTACTGTAGAAAAGGCAATCCCTGGCGCAATTAAAACTTGCGACAGTAAAAAATTATTTTTTGAATAATTTACTATAGAAAAGGCAATCCCTGGCGTATTTAAAATTTTCGACAGTAAAAAATATTTTTTTGAAAAATTTACTATAGAAAAGGCAATCCCTGGCGCAATTAAAATTTGCGACAGCAGAAAATTATTTTTTGAAAAATTTACTATAGAAAAGGCAATCCCTGGCGTATTTAAAATTTGCGACAGTAAAAAATTAATTTGTGAAAAATTTACTATAGAAAAGGCAATCCCTGGAGTAGTTAAAATTTGCGACAGTAAAAAATTATTTTTTGCAAAATTTACTATAGAAGAGGCAATCCCTGGCGTATTTAAAATTTGCGACAGTATAAAATTATTTTTTGAAAAATTTACTGCAGAAAAGGCAATCCCTGGCGTATTTAAAATTTGCGACAGTACTAAATTATTTTTTGAATAATTTACTATAGAAAAGGCAACCCCTGGCGCAATTAAAATTTGCGACAGTATAAAATTATATTTTGAAAAATTTACTATAGAAAAGGCAATTCCTGGCGTAATTAAAATTTGCGACAGTAAAAAATTATTTTTTTGCAAAATTTACTATAGAAAAGGCAATCCCTGGCGTATTTAAAATTTGCGACAGTAAAAAATTAATTTGTGAAAAATTTACTATAGAAAAGGCAATCCCTGGCATATTTAAAATTTGCGACAGTAAAAAATAAATTTTTGAAAAATTTACCATAGAAAAGACAATCCCTGACGTATTTAAAATTCGCGACAGTAAAAAATTAAATTTTGAAAAATTTACTATAGAAAAGGCAATCCCTGGCGTATTTAAAATTTGCGACAGTAAAAAATTAATTTGTGAAAAATTTACTATAGAAAAGGCCATCCCTGGCGTATTTAAAATTTGCGACAGTAAAAAATTATTTTTTGCAAAATTTACTATAGAAGAGGCAATCCCTGGCGTATTTAAAATTTGCGACAGTATAAAATTATATTTTTAAAAATTTACTATAGAAAAGGCAATCCCTGGCGTATTTAAAATTTGCGACAGTAAAAAATACTTTTTTGAATAATTTACTATAGAAAAGGCAATCCCTGCCGCAATTAAAATTTGCGACAGTATAAAATTAAATTTTGAAAAATTTACTATAGAAAAGGCAATCCCTGGCGTAATTAAAATTTGCGACAGTAAAAAATTATTTTTTTGCAAAATTTACTACAGAAAAGGCAATCCCTGGCGTATTTAAAATTTGCGACAGTAAAAAATTAATTTGTGAAAAATTTACTATGGAAAAGGCAATCCCTGGCGTATTTAAAATTTGCGACAGTAAAAAAATTATTTTTTGAAAAATTTACTGTAGAAAAGGCAATCCCTGGTGTAATTAAAACTTGCGACAGTAAAAAATTATTTTTTGAATAATTTACTATAGAAAAGGCAATCCCTGGCGTATTTAAAATTTGCGACAGTAAAAAATTATTTTTTGTAAAATTTACTATAGAAAAAGCAATCCCTGGCGCAATTAAAATTTGCGACAGCAGAAAATTATTTTTTGAAAAATTTACTATAGAAAAGGCAATCCCTGGCGTATT